>PVJA010000816.1:36132-60126 GCA_004027025.1 Myocastor coypus | reverse complement strand
CAACTCTGCTCTAGTGAACACTTGCTGTTTGCTTTAAATCTGCCAAGGTGGGAATAATTAAAATATTAAAAGTTGGTAATTAAACAGTTCTAAAGATATTGTTAGTTTTGTCATCAACATGAAAAAGATTTGTATCTTCACAAAAGAATAAGATGCTACATCTTAAAAAAGAAAAATTAGATATTAAAATTCTTAGAAATTGAGAAAAATGAAATGTGAGGTCAAAATCTCAATTTTTGGCTTACAAAGTTCTTATTGCAAAACCAGTGGCAGAACAAAACTGTACTAAATATTAATAATCAATGAGACTGATTAAACTACTTGTTTAGATTTCTAACTTCTCAGAGGTGCAGTACAGTTAAGAAAAGATAGTAGAGAAGATCAAATAAGAAAATAAAATTATTCAGTATTATTTTCCATAGTCTCATATAATGAATGTCATGGTTGAAAGCTCTCAATATATTAAAATTCTTGGTTAAAAACAAATGCACAGTATAATTTATTACCACTGATTTTTTAAGAATCTTTTTTCTTTCTTTTTTAAATTTAAAAAAAGTTTATTACTTTTAATAAGAAATAACAATGTGACAGTTTCAAAACATTTTAGTAGTACATTTCCAATACTTGATACAATGCATATTGTTCTCGTATTAGTTATACAGAGCACAGAGTGTAGACATTATAATTTTTCTAATCACTATTCGCACTAAATGTTTTTTTTCTCATTGAACTAAGAGAATGTAGTTGTATATATAATCCAATGTTTGATATTCACAGTGGGTGATTGGTAAAACTGGCAATGTTGGAAGCTGTTGATTTAAGCCTTTTACAGCACAGCATTCTAAGCTAGCTTTAGGTTTTATCCCTTGTGGTTAAATTTTTCTCCTGGCTGGTTTAGTGTAAGTTTAAGCATGAGCTGTTTACCAAAACATGTAACTTTTACACCTTCCAAGTTCAGTCAAATCCCCCAAAGATTTACTTTGGAACCATGTACAGTGCTTTGTGGAATTGTTGTTGGTGTCGGCCATCTAGGTAAGTCATGGCCATTGCTTGAGAAGTTTGCTCTCTGTGAAAGCTGAGAGAATGTTTTCTCTCTAGGTGACTTCCTTTATGCACACTTTATATCTTCAAATCCCTTCCTCTGTAGCCCCATAATCTCCTTGAACAGGAAATGTGGGAAACCACTGAGTTATAGGATGTTACAGCACAGATTCTCTTATGTTTTGAGTCCTCATTGACCTTGAATGGTTAGGGCCAAAATATTGGCTATCCTTGCAGCTTTCTTTTTCGCTAAATTTGGGTCTGTAAACTTGTATTTTTAACCCTTCAGAGGAAATGTCTAGTGACATTATTACTCTATGACCTAGGTACTTGAGCATAACATCACTGTCTTTCGGAGTATCAAACATTTTAGACTTAACATGGAATTGGTATTTTCTGTCAATCATTGTGGACTAACAATTTCTAATAAATCCCTATAGAATGTGATAAAAACAGTTATACATTTTTACAGACATTTAGAAATCTAAGTATATACAAAATTGTAACCCATCAATCCTATAGTATTTTTCCTAGGTTTTTTTTTTTTTTTTTTTTTTTTTTTTTTTTTTTTTTTTTTTTTTTTTTTTTTTTTTTTTTTTTTTTTTTTTTTTTTTTTTTTTTTTTTTTTTTTTTTTTTTTTTTTTTTTTTTTGTCTTTTTGAGACAGGGTCTCTCTATGCATTTAAGGCTGGCCTTGAGTTCACTTTGTACCCCAGGCTGGTCTTGAACTCACACCGATCCTCCTGCCTCAGCCCCCCGAATGCTGGGATTACAGGCTTGCACCACCATGACTGGTTTCTCCTACTTTCTTATTCTCATTTAATACCTTGTTTTATTTTCTTGTAAGTCAACAGATTTTTTGAGATACAGAGTATAGCAGTATCTGAAATTACATTAAAAGTAGCACACACCTAAAAAACCACAATGACAGGCATTCCAAGAATACTTTACTGTTACACATTGCTATCCTCAGTGTCAAAAACATTTTGGAGGTTCCTAGGACCATTATCTCACTCATCCTGTGTATATAAGTGCATGGCTTTGCCCCTGCCATGCTTCCTTTCTTTTCTGCTTACTGTCACTTCATTGTTTAACCCTTAAGTCCTTGATTTCCATTCAGCTGTGTTATGCCTTTCCATTTTTATTTCTTCTTTTGAGTTCTTACACTAGGGAGTTATATGATATTTACACATGTAGGTCTGGTTTATTTCCCTTAGGAGTATGTGCTCAAGATACATCAACTTACATATGAATTTTATTATTCTTTATAGCTGAGTAACATTCCATTGTATAAAAATACCACATCTTTTTCAACCATTCTTCAGATGATGGGCATTTTGGTTTTTTTCAAGTTTTGACTATCACAAATTATGTGGCTATAAATACAGGTGCACTGATATTATTATGATACGTTTTCAGTTCTTCTGGGAAAATTCCCAGTAGGGGGATAGCTGGATTGAATGGGATTTCCACTTCTAGTTTTTGAAGGAGTCTCCACACTGCTTTCCATAGTGGTTGTACCATTATATGTCCACCAGCAGTGGAGAAGGCTTCCTTTTTCCCCACAGCCTCTCCAGCATTTGTTGCTGTTTTATTTCTTTATGATAGCCATTCTATCTGGGGTGGGATGGTATCTAAATGTTGCTTTAATTTGCATTTCATGAGTGGCTAGCAATATGGAGCATTTCTTCATGTGTCTGTAGGCTTCTTGAATTTCTTTGAGAAGTGCGTATTCATGTCAGATGCGCATTTCTAGATTGGGTCTTTGAATTTCAGGACCCTAATGATTTTTAGTTTTTTATAAATTTTAGATAGAAATTTAGATACTTTACGAATGTGTAATACTTAACTAACAAGTATTATGTCTGATACTTATTAGTTAAAATCTTTTCGAAATTTGTGGGTTGTCTTTTCACTCTGTTAGTAGTTTTGTTTTTGTTTTTTTTTTGACGTGCAAAAACTTCTCAGCCTGAGGAGATTCCAGTTGTTGATTCTTTCAACTGTTAAGCATGCATTTTGAACTTTCTTTATTTTAACAGGGTTTCACTACACAGCTTGGACTAGTAGTGATCCTCCTGTCTCAGCCTACCCATTGCTGTGTTTGCAGGTATCCACCACCATGCCCAATTTCCCTGCCTATCTCTGCACAGGGGCAGCAAAAAATGTGTTATCAGGGACTTAACTCATGTCCTTGTGCTTGCAAGGCAGGCACTTACTTCCCAGCTATCTTCCCAGCCCTATTCATCACTCAGTTTCAAATCATACAACGAAAAAATTGAACACCTTTCTTTTAAAAAATGGTATTCATAAATTAGCAGAGAAAAGAATAATCAACAAAATGTTATGAAATAAAATAAAATAAACTCTGATAAGGAAATTTATTTCCCGCTAAGCACCTACACAGGTAGAAATGTAGGATTTCGGAGCATAAATCTGGGTCCAGCAGACCCACCCCTTACTTTGCTGCTTAAATTTGTATATTAGCAGAACAGTAGCCTGATGTGCATTTCAGCACCTTTCTTGCAGTGACATAGGAAGCAGTCTATGTATTTATCCACTGGTATGAGCATTAAGGGGAGTGCACAGGTACAAAAGTGCCATACTAGGGTTTAGACCTGCTTTTATGCTGATTTTGTGTATGGTTACCTAAGCACCACAGATGGTCACAGACCCTCATTACTATGGGATTTCCTTAAAAAAAATTGTTTCTTTTAGAATTTCCAGGTAGAAGTAACATGCTTCAGTACAGTGGCACAAGAAAAAAGCAGATTTGAAGGTCTTGGAGAAGTCTAAAGTGAATCATCAGATTACTCATTCCTGGACGTTAAAGATGATTCATTAAGGTAAAACACATGTTTCTATAACACAAGAGTGGTGTGAGTGGATGGGAAGGAGGAGAAGGAGGAAGAGAAACAGGCAGAGGAAGACTCTTACTTTCACCATGTGAGTTAAAATTCTTGTGACAATGAACTGGAGCAAGAATCAACTGATACAAATGGTGGGAAGGCAGACCTCCTTGAATCAAATGGCAAAGAAAACAACAACACAAGTGCATATTTGAGTAGTGAAAATATTGTGATATGGCCACACAACCAAATGGAATGATCCATTGTTAGAGAACTGGGTGTGAAATTATAGTAAGAGTCTTGGCAGGGGTGAAATGTGTTGGACAGAAGGCCAGCACTGCCATTAATGATGGAAGAGGGAGCAGACACAAATGCTACAAGATGTTTTGATATACTGTACTGGCATTATCATCTGACTATAGGCTCTGCGTTATATTAATAAATATATGGAGGCATAATAAAGATTATTTTTACACAAATTAAAATGTACCACTTAGAGATAATATTTTAATGTTGTAGCATCATACCAGACTTCTCTTTTTACATAGAAGTGTGCATAAAGTAAACAGTCTATAGTCCCTTATTTAGAAAAGGCAATTCTCTAATTTCTCAAATGAGTTTGGGAATACTTGCAGTAATATGTCATGGAAGGTGAATATTTATGCCAAATAATAGGTAATTTGCAGATTTTTATGAATGGCACTGAATTTTTTTTATTTCATAGTATTTGTTGTAATGCATTGTGTTGCCTTCAAATTAGTTGTTCATGTCACCAGATATATGCATGCAAATTTGGAAGAAGAAAGAAATTAAGAGGAGAAAAAGGTAAAAGAATTGAAAAAAGGAGACAAAACGAAGGACCAAATGTTCCTTCCTACAGGCCAGCAGAACCCCCGAGTACAGTTATACAAACCATATCTGAATGTTAACATTCTCTCCAAATTCAAAGCAGTATGTTCTCACGATGGGAAGGTTTATTGAACTGAGTAGCAAAGCACACAGTGTGCTAACATTTGTATGTTTTTCAGTACTGGGTATTCAACCCAGGGCCTTTTACAATGATCTGGCTGCCAAGTATCTTTTACTAAACTATTTGTTTTATAGTTTTGAATAGGGCCTCAATAGGTTGTGAAAATTGTCCAAATTAGGCTTACAGTTGTGATCATTCTTTTCTCAGCCTCTTCTACGCTGCCATTACAAGAATTCTCAACATGCCTGGTTCAATATACAGTTTTATTTACTTGGTCTTGTTTTGTTTTTCAATAATAGAAAGACAAAATTCAGGTTAGTGGGGATTGTAGCATCAGGCTTGAGTAAAATTATAAGTGGACACTGAGCCATTGATGTGCACTTATTTATTTATTTATATATTTGATACTTTAATGAATATTGATTAAGTGACTACTATATGATAATAGGTAGTACTTGCAAAAATTGTATAATATTACTATTTAGTTGACTAAATATTTAAAGAAATATGTAGAAGTTGCAGAAGGAAAGGGTCCTTGTATTTCAGAAGAAGTTGGAATTTTCCTGTACCCTTAATGTTCTGTTTTTTTTTTTTTTTTTTTTTTGGGGGGGGGGTCCAGGGTTCAAACTCATAACCCTGCACTTGCCAGGCAAGGCACTTGTGCCACCGAGCTATCTCCCCAGCCCTACCCTCAATGTTCATATTAAAACATAGTAGCCAAAAATATTAAAACCAAGTAATAAAAAATGAAGTTTTTGTCTGGGTTAGATGGTGTACATCTGCATTCAGGAAGCTGAGACAAGAAAATAACCAGAAGTTTGAGGTCAGTCTGGGATATAAACTGAATTCAAACTAGCCTGAAACACAAAGAAAACCTGTGTGAAAAAAACTCAAAAAGTAAGACTAAAACTTTCAAAAACAATAGAAAAGAAGTCAGTTTTTTTAATTAATTTTTTAAATTTAATTTAATTGTCTGAAGAAAAAAAAAAGAAACTCAGAAAAATATAGAGGAAATCAAACCAGGTTAAAAAAAAAAAAAGAGAGAAATCTCTGCATTGATAATATATGAATTATAAAAGAAGTTTACAGTAATACCATATGGCTTCCTTTCACTCTTTTGCCCTTTCCTTTTGGCCTCTGTTCTTGTAATTATCTCAAACACTTCAGCTTGAGATGTCCATGCTGGTGCTGGAGACGGATGATCCTATGTCTCCAAAATATCATTAATCCAACCCTCATGCTGATATTGTAAAAAGAACATCAGGGGCAGAATATATGGGAGAAAAATGTAAAATCTTTCAATTTATCAAGACCTACAATGAGCTAAAAACATAAATAGAAAAAATTCATAATTTAAAGAACAAGTGTTCAAATGAGAAATGACTGAAAATTTTTCCTGATACATAAGTAAATGGGATTTTCATCAATTAAAAAAAAACTAAGTATATAGTTTTCAGTGAAAATTTTAGAAACAATGGTAAAAGTAAAATGTTCTGTGTGCCCATTTTGAGTCAGAAAAATAAAGATATCAAACATTAAAAAGGAAGATCATGAGTTTAGGAGCATTTCAACTGTTGAATCTCTACTGCTCAGATAAGTCATTAACATTGATTTTACTTTAATATACTTTTAAATTAAGTTATCAGTTACAATACAGAATACTACAAAAAATCCTTTATGTCTGTATTTCATTAAACAGTTGGGATAATGATATTTTTTAGAAGAATTCTCAACCTACTACAAGATGGGAAACTGGGCACGTTTTCTAGCTTGAAAAAAATCTTTGTTAATTTATAATGTGAACACCACTGAATATCAAATATTAGTTTGCATATAGCAATGTTTGCTGTCATTTCTTTTCCTTGAGTAACTAATATAAGAAAATGAAAAATAAGGTTTCCTGTCCTTCCTTGACCAAGTGGTCAATCACAGAGTTCTCTCCCTGTTTTTCTCAGATGCAGCTACTGCAGGTAAATTATAAATTTACATGGTTAAAAGTTATGTAACAGGTATGTTCTTTCCGGATATGGAAAATACTTTTATTTAATAGGTATGCCCAGAAATTAAAGACAGAATTTGTGTAATACAAGACAAATTTCCTCATTATTACTTTCTAACTGGATTCTGTTACCTTTATTGATTTTTTGAGATATCTCTTTTCGAGTACGGATCTTGACTGTTGTATTAGGTTGGGAGAACAAACAATAATGCTAAGTTTCAACTGCTGTAGATTTGGATGTGGGAGGTCCCTCAAAGGCCTTGTGTTAAATGTTTGCTCTACAACCTGTGATGCTACGGGAAGTGCTTTCAGTGAGTTCAGTTAGGGTGGGGCTCCAGGTATAGATAGTGTGAGCCTGAAGTAGATCTTCCCCTGACTCTCTTTCACCTGTTTTCCCTGAGGTGAAAACCATATCTTTGTCACACATTCTCTATTATGATGTGCTGCCTTCTCCAGAAATTCAAACCAAAAAGATCCTTGGTCATGACTGAACAACCAAAGCAATGACCCGAAAGAAGCCTCTTTTCCTTATCAGCAGACAATCTTAGGTATATTTCCATAGTAATAAAAAACTAGAAAAAGACCACTAAGGCCTATGCGTGGTATACCAAGAAATAACAAAAATTTATTAGTTACATTTTCAGATGAATTAGAAATTAGTGGGAAAAAAACCTTAAAACTTCTAATTACTGTAAAATAATAATAAAGCATCTGAGATTAATGGAGTTCTTTAAGGAGCCTGTGAAGGTTAGAATGGTATGTGAGGAGTAGGAGATAGCGCAAGGAAACCTGCAGATAGTACACCACAAAAATCTCCAGGAAATGTTCATCTCTTGATGGAAGGCCAACCTTGAAAAGCACCAACTCTGAGCATGATCTGGGAAATCATTCTAGAAGCAAGGAAGACATTTTACAGAAGGACAATGTTGGAAAATAAAAAAAAATACATCTTTACAGTCAGTGTGTGAGTCACGAGGGAAGTGCTATATTCCAATTTGAGAAGTCTATGAAGAAATGAGAGACTTTGTTGGGAAAATTCATCACAGAAAAAAATCATATTACCCAAAGGCAAATTATATGGAAATACTGTATTATCACTGGAGCTTACCGGGGAACTCTTCATCATAAAACTTAGAAAGTACATTCTTATCTCAGTACTATCACTTGCATAATATTCTATCAGTGAAGAAAAAGTTGAACAAGAAACCTCGAGTTTTCATTAAAAATATATGAAAAGTAGTATAATTTTTTCATATATGAAAGAATGTGAAAAGTGTCTATAAAACATTAAAATTGTGACATTAACTTCAACATTAAGAATGTCAAGAGTAAAAGCAAACCATCCTCAAACTATCTGTATAATATTACAAAGCAAAAGCAGGTAAAAGTAGAGGAAAAAATCAGAGTCAGATATGGAAGATGATTGATTTTTTGAAATGAGGAACATAATAGTAGGCGAAAGATTAAAAAACTAAAGAAATGAAAACCTGTAGAAAACTTACTTTAGCTCATCTTTCTCATTGTTAAAATACTGGATACATCATAAGGAAGTTTCTTTTGACATACGGCTTCAGAAGGCTCAGTACATGGTCAGCTGTCTCCAAGATAGAACTGGAATTATGGAAAGTCATTACAAAGGGAAGCTGCTAAACTAAGGGCAGCCATCAAACAGGAAGCAAGGAAAGTCAGGTGGATAGGTCCACCTTCCAAAGCCAAGTCCCTAGAGACACATTTCCTCAACCTAACCTCCCTATCCCAATGTCACATTACAGTATAATTCATCAATGGACTAATTCACTTATAAATATAGCTACCTTATGAAATCACCTTCCAAAAGCTTTGCCTCTGAAATCATGAAATTTGAGGGGGTGGAATGTTATATCTAACATGTAAACACTCAGTTTCAGAAATAAAGGTTGTTTCAAGGATCATGAAGAAGAGAACAGGGGGAAAAAAAGCAAAATGTCAGGAATATGGAAAATAGTGATTTCAAATATTTGTCACAAAAATCTCTAAAACATCGAGGTAAAAATGAAACAAATTAATATTTCATTCATAACACAAAATATACCCTTTAAATTGAAGTAGATTTGAATGACCACATTGAAAACTGTAGTGTCGTGTGAAGGAAAGAGGATTTATATTTAACCAGAGGAAGACCAGCTCATTGGAACTGACTCCAGGGTCAAGAGGTAACACTGTTAAAGCAAAGACAATATGAACCAAGGAACTAAAGAAGCTAAATTTATGAAAGATATCTTTCAAGAAAACATTTGTTTTACAATTTACCATGGTTCATTCAATTGAGATCTTAATTATTCTACACTGATTTGTCTTATGTTGTTGAATTCAACTCCATTCATTGCCCTCAGAAAGTTGTGTTTATTTAACACAATCAGTATCGCTGTTATCCTTTAGGATGAATGGATACTTACAGATGAAATGATATACTTGATATTTCTTTTTTATTCTCTCTCCTACATAATTTTATATACAATATCTCCAGAATCGTAGTCCGCAAGATAAATCCTATTTTAGCATGGTAAGATTTTCTAATTCTGTTTCCTAATAAAAATTTTCCAAAGCAAACTACAACAGAAGTTAATGTATCATGTAAATAATAACAAATCCTCTAGAAACGTTTTCCAGTTCTAATGTCCCTGGAAACAATAGAGTTTTGCAAAGGTAAGAAATGAGGATAAGTCTATGCCTCTTACCTAAGCAGCATTGAATATATACAACTTAAAATATATTTTAGAAACTACTCACTAATTATATTCAACCACATGTTAATTCAAAGTCATTTTGGTGGTTTTGATTTTTCAAGCCTTCGACTGGAAAAAAACATTTGATTTTCTGTTTGGGTTGCTTTTAGAATTATACAAATAAAATGAGTGTCACTCACAAATATAAGAAATTCTATTTTCGTAGTTATTGCAAGCAGTTTTTAAACATACAAAATTTCTTTATCTCTCTTATTATCCACATTTATTAAAATAAAAAATGCATTTTTAAATTGCATTGTTTTCAATATTTTGTGGATTCATATTTTCAATTTAAAGTTATTTTCATATCTTTGCTTAGGTGTGTTGCTATGAAATTTTACCTGTATAATAGTAAGATCATATCTATGAGATTTCATATACAATGTTCTAACCGGCTTTAATGTGTAATTATGCTACAATTATTATTGCAATTTTGTGCTTTTCTTGAGTCATAAAATATTCTTAAGTTTCAAGTTTCAGTGTTACATGTTTCTGTAACAATGCTTACATTAATTTAAAAGAAAAGAGATTGTTTTTTTCACATTTTTTTTTTTGTCTGAAAATTTAAGGCTGAGCACCCTAAGGATTGGGACATAGGACTAAGAAGAGATCACGTTGTGAAACGGACAGGAAGATGGGTTCAGAGGCGATGCAGCTCTTGCACATCGGTCTGCTCTGCAGAGACCTGACTCCACAGCAGCGGGACTGATGGCTCCCACTGTGCCCTCGTCACGCACCTGCTTGCCATATCCTAGGCCCCCCCTACCCAGAAAGTCTCACTACCTCTTTGCACAGTCACAGTGAGGGCCCAGCTTTCAGCAACATTTCTCAAAGTTGTGCCTAGATTGGGGCCCGGCAGGATGGCTCAGTGGTCTAAAGCGCCTGCTTAGGAAAGCTTAGGTGGCTGTAGAGACTGTGGTTCTATCCCTGGCACCACATGCTGCACCAGCCCTGCCCTCGGGGCAGGCTAAGCCGGCCATAAAAAAACAAACAAAAGTTCTGAAACAAGAAAAAAAAAAAGAAACAAAACAAAACAAAACAAACAAACAAAAAAACAAAGTTGTGCCCAGAGTTTCACATGTCCTCAGAAGGACCATGCAGAGCGCTCTCCAATTCTCGCCATTAACACAAATGGAGCATGCCAGGCCCAGACCCTATCAAGCCAGGAAGCTTCATTTTATTTATTTTATCAAAAATTCAAAAATTGTATAACAAAAGAAGGGAATAACAGATGATACAATATGCATCATTGTCTTCAAAGTGGCTACTCAGAGGACAAGACTCAGACCAAAAAGATTTCCACAAAGAAGAAGCCAACAGATAGCACCGCAATTCCATCTTTTCAACAAACTAAAGTAACTGACAGTATAAATGAAACACATGGTCACGTTTTGATAAATGGAATAAGAAATTTGGGGAAGTATTTGATGTATTCTCTACTTCCTATATATTGTTCTATTTTGCTCTTTATTTATGATGTACACAATATTTAAGCTTCTTGCACTTCCTTGAGAGATCAGTTTATGGTGGTAAATGGAGTTCTGTTTTTTGTTTCTTATCTACAAGAAATAAATGCATTTCATATAACTTGTTACCAGGCTTATTTGAGCAATACTGCACAATGTGCCACAAATCCCACTGCACATTTATGGTCATGAAGGAAATAGTAGATGGGATAAATAAACTAAGGAATAAAAATCTCAAAAAAATTATGGTGTAATTTAAGGTATCATAGTCTTTGCAGATATGTGTCTAAGCAAGGTTCAGATGCTAGCAGAAAGTGGCAAAAATTCACGAAGATAGAACTACAAATAAAGTCATGCGAAGAACAAGACAGTCATATTAAGGAACAGCTAGAATGATCCTGGAATAAACCTAATTCTGGATGACAGGTTAAAATATTCCTGATTACAATTATTCTGTTTAGGAAAGAAATGAGAAAAAAATCTGTTTTGAGTATGGATTATTTTTTGAGGCACAAAGCCAAGTTTAAGGAAGTAGAATGTAAAACTGAATCCAGTGAACCATCCTAACCAAGGATAACAAAGAAATAAAATTAATGTCTTTACAGTATATGTTATACATAGGTATTTATTTTGAAAAGTATTGTAAGACTAAAGGTAGAAATTGAAATCATTTTAGAGACATCTTTTACCATGAACAATACACTATTCACAACTGGGACATTCCTTCTCATCCTTTCATTTCTTTCTGCTTCACTTTCTCTTTTTATTGCTTTCATTTTTGTGACTCCATGGAAAGAGGCCTATGTGCTTTGATTTCATGTTTCCTCTGACTGAGTGAGAAAATCTATTAGAATGGAAAATTCAAATACAATAAACATTGGTCTCTATTATTTTCCTCAGTGTCATGTAAATTAAGGTTAGTGTCTCAGGACCACTAGTAAATTTGTTTGACCAAGGTTTACTCAGAAGTTCCCCCAGGAAATGAAGCAAGAGCTGAACACAAGGAAGCTTTCAGAAATATGGAAGAGCTTGATGCCAGGTTCCAGGAGGGACACCTTGACCCTTGAGCTATCCTTTTTTTTTTTTTTTTTTTTTTTTGACTACATGGTTCTAGAAAAAAATCTGTTACTTGTAAAAGAGAACAAAATATCAATGTAAAAGATGATGTTGTAGTATTGATTTCAGTCTCATCTGTCAATCCCAATGAGTTTAACTGGATTCAGAAAGGAGTGACTATTACTTGTATCCTTGACATGAGAAGGAACTGTTGAAAGCAAACAGAAAACAAAATAGACAACAGCATCTCAGGATTTTGGCTATATGACTTGACAAGTTAGTGCCAGTGCTTCCCACATTGTTATGGGGCAACACAAAGATATTTCAGAACCCAAGAACTATAACTAACCACCTAACCAATGGACTGAAGATGATTTACACAATGCCCTATTGCTGGTCAGGTGTTTCTTTCTTTTTTTTTTCTTTATTTAAAAAACAAAAAAACAAAAAAAACAATGCCTTGTGGAATATAGCACCTATGTTATAATGGTATTCTAGTTGCCCATTTGTCACGTATCTCTGATACTTTAAATGTGTTCAAGTGGAGGACTGAAGGATATTATTACTTTATCTCATAAAATACTCAAATTTAACAGTTTATAATAATAATTTTTTCAAGATAAAATTTAGATCATTTAATGTCTACTTTAAAAAATTTTTTATTCGTAATGAACAAAATGGCATGGCAATGAGACTTTTTTTTGTTGTTCTTTTTAAAAATTTTTATTTATTTATTTATTTTCTTGTTTCAGAGCCTTTGTTTGTTTATTCACTCATTTTTATGGCCGGCTCAGCTTGCCCCGAGGGCAGGGCTGGCTCAGCATGTGGTGCCAGGGATCAAACCGTGATTGGACTCATAGTGATCCACCTGCTTACAGCCTCCCAGAGCTGGGATTATAGGCATACACTGCCATGCACAGTCTCAATTGCTGTCTCAGCGTGCCCCAGGGGTGGAACTGGCATAGTAGGCCTGGGGATCGAACCCCTAGCCCCTGTGCCTGCTTGCAGAAGCTTTAATCTGCTCAGCTAGTTGGCCATACCTAGCAATGAAACATTTTCAAAACAGGTTGGTAGGAAAGTTATAATAATTAATACATTGCATATTGTTATCTTCATAGTAGTTATTCAGATTAATAGGAGAGTGATAAATATTTACTTCGTATCTAACTCTGTCATTTCTAGAAAGAATTTAGAAAAGTTAAAATAATGAATCTCAATAAAACAAGCTATAACACTAGGAAGCCACAATGGTAGAGTATGATATTGGCAAAAAAAAAAAAAAAAAAAAAAAATAAGCGACAGATTCATGAATCAATGGAACAGAATAGAAGGTACAGAAACAACTCCATACACTTAGACATGCTAGACATGTTATTTTTTACAGAGGTCAAATTCCTTTACTGGGGGAAAGATACACTCTTTAAATCACAGTGCTTGGAAAAGTGGCTATCCAAAATATTAAACCTAGACCCATATCTCTCACTGTGCACTAAATAAACTAAAAATGAATCAAAAGAAACATTAGAACAGAAACAATCCGATGGAAGACAAAAGCAGGTTAAAATAATGAAGACACAAATCATTTTCTAAGACTTTTTGAGCAAAACCCTTATTGTCCATCAAATAATATCAAGAATAAACAAATGGAATTGCATTAAATCCAAAAGCTTCTGCACACAAAAGAAAACCACTAACAGAGTGAAGCTACAACTTAGAGAATGGTAACATGTTTGCAGGCCATCTTCAGAAAAAGGACTAATTGCTAAAATATATAAAGAAATCAAAAGACATTAGACCTTCAAAATTTGAAGATCCAATTAAAAGGGATCATTTGAAATTAATAGACATTTCTCACAAAAAAGCATATATATTCAATAATACATGAAAATCTTTCAATAGCATGGGTCGTTTAAAAAATGCAAACTAAAACAACATGCATATCATCTCCAGAAAGAATCGCTATATTCAACAAAAAATGAATGACAAATGCTAGTGAACCTGTGAAGAGAAACAAACCCTTATAAATGTCTGCAGGACTGAAAACTGATATCATCATGGAAATCAATATAAAGAGCCTTCAAAAAGTAAATATTCCATTTGACCAGCTATTCTTCTTATAGATTTCTTCCCTGAAGTGTTAATGTCATCATACCACAGTGATGATTATGTACTTGTGTGAATATCAAGGAAATTCATAATAGTTAAAACTTGAAATCAGCCTTTATGTCAGTCAACAGATGAATGGACAAAAATGTGGTATTTTTTTGTACCCTGAAATAAACAAAAAGATACACTGGAGTCATTTGGAGAAAAATGGATGCACATTGAGGCCGTAATATTAAGTGATGTATCTCAGATACACAAACTGACATATTGCATGATTTCTCTTATATGCAAAGCTTTCTCTCACTTTTCCTCTGTATATGAATAACAAGAAATAGGATAACGAGAAAAAAGAAAAAAGAAAATTTTGAATCAGCTAGATAATTAATGCAAAAGTCAATGTATCTTGAAAGTATAATTGTATATTTTACATGTTCTTTGGTCTATTAGTCTGGGTTAAAATCTACACGTAAGTGACCTAGCATTACAAGTTGTTTTAAGATAAATAAATGTATCTCATCCAATAAAAATTAAAGTATGTGGAAAGAGGAGGAAGTAAGGGAATTTAAATGCATTATGTATGTACACTAATCTACAGTGAATATAGCTTTCATATTTTGAGGTGATATACAAGTTTTATCCATCTGTTTCATCTATCATTTTTGGATATAAGTTAATGAAAATAAAAGAATAGAAGTATGGTTAGGAAATGAATTTAACATCTTAAAAATGTAACATCTCAAGCTCAGCAGATTAAAGCACCTGCAAGCATGTACAGGGGTCAGGAGTTTGATGTCAGGGATGTCATACAACTCCCCCAACCCCAAGCACACTGAGACAACAATTGAGACAGCTCTTAGGAGGCTGTAAACAGGAGGATCGCTATGAGTCTGACCTAGTAGTGAGACTCTGAATACCTCGAAGACCCTTCCTTAAAAAGACAAAAAAAAAAAAAAAATGACACCACAAATATTTAAAAAATAAATTATATGGAGACATTAATAAGAAAGACAGAAAACTAAAATGTATTATTAAGAACTAGCTAGCTAGCCGGGCGTGGTGGCGCACGCCTGTAATCCCAGCACTCGGGATGCTGAGGCGGGAGGATCAGTGAGAGCTGGAGACCAGCCTGGGCTACAAAACTGAGCTCAAGGCCAACCTGAACTGTACAGCGAGACCCTGTCTCAAAAAGACAAAAAATAAAAAAAGAAATAGCTAGCTATTTTATGTTTATATACTAATAAACATAGAGTAATTCTAGTACAGAGTTTTCAATAGTAAAATACTAAAATGATTTATTGTATTACATAGCAAGCAGAAATAGTCATGTAAGCATTTTTATAGGTGCTAAAATTCTATCTGATAAAATTTTATCCAATAATATTTTTAAGAATTCAAAAGCAGTGAAGCATGATGAGACAAAATGTTTTTAACCCAATACATCCATACATGTATACATATATACACACACATACATACATACATACATACATACATGCATACTGCTTTAGTTTTTGTTCCTTGGATTTAGAATTTGATCTTTGCACATGTTGAGAAAGTACTTTATTACTGATCTACATCTGAATTCAACCCAATAGCCGCATAATTCACCATTCAAAGACACTAGAAGTATTTCTAGTAGGCATGGGAAGAACTGAAGGCATGTTCTATCATCATTATTATTTAAGAGCTTTGCAACCGATTTTCAACAAAATTAGGAAAAGAAGCCAAACATATAAATCTTTGAAGGTTAATTAATGCTATATATAAAGATCTGTGTCTACATTGAAAATAGTAAATAAAATCAAATATTTTTATGATATTTTGACAAAACACATATATTAATATATGAACATACAAAAATGAAAACTTACATGCATTTTAATAAGATGAATAAAGTATTGTGTTTTAAAATCTCAACTACAATGTAATAACAAGATACTTTTGATGGAAAATTAATTTACCAAGAAATTCTTTATAAGTAAAAAATATTTTAGGTTGCTGAATGACACAATGAAAATTATCATTTATGTAGAATGTAAACTTTAGAATCATCTTCTCAACTCCTTTTGCCTCTGCATACATTTAATATGATACTGAGAAATTTAGGATTCTACACATATCCTAACATAGATTATCAACTGCTGCATCTCATTCCTCACTCCCAGGCTGTTCTGCACATCTGAGACTCTTGTGAATAACACCATCTGAATAGTTCTGAATAAAGAAATAAGGAGAGAGGTTGCTTGAGCCACTTCCAGCATAGGAAGTGAATCCAACATAAGGGCTTCTTTTTCACTCTTTCACTTTAATACAGCCCACGAGGACACTTTGGGTTAAAATGGTGGAGTAAAGTTTAAAGCAGTGTTCATGGGTGAACTAGTTAGTTCAGTGAATATTTTTTCTAAAGAAATATTTTGACATGGCAAATTTTGTGGACAAGAAGAAGAAGAAGAAGAAGAAGAAGAAGAAGAAGAAGAAGAGCAAAAAGAAGAACATGAAGAGGAAGAAAAGAAGAAGAAGAAGGGCAAGAAGAAAAAAGAGCAAGAAGAAAAAGGAAGAGGAGGAGGGGGAGGGGGAGGACAAGGAGAAGGACAAGGATGAGGAGGAGGAGCATGGAAAGAGAAAAAAGAAGAAGAAGAAGAAGAAGAAGAAGAAGAAGAAGAAGAAGAAGAAGAAGAAGAAGAAGAAGAAGAAGAAGAAGAAGCACCTTCTTTATAAAAGCATAGACAATTTGTATTTTTTATTTTTACCACTTAACCATTTCATTAGGTCTAATTTAGAAGAAAGCTGGCATCAAAAGTAGGAACTTTGCTGTAATAGAGAATACTATTTTCTTATCAGTGGAAAATTTAATTAAGGCAAATATTATGTACAAAATATTAATTCAATATGGATCTAATGGTTCAAATATGAATAAATTTAAATTAATAATAAAATGATCATATATCATTTATGAAATGAAAAGTATATGGAAGACATTTCTTTAATGAGAAAGTGACAGAAAACATCATTTTCATATTGATTTATTATAATAGTATACTTTTAGAAACTTTACAGAAGTTATAAAAAAAAGAAAAGTATATTTCCAAGTAACTAAAATGGTTAAATAATTCGTTTATTATTCAAAGTTATTGCAAGTTCTACTAAAAGCAAAAGGGTCTATCAATGCATTTATACATTAATAAGAATTATGAACATATTTTATGAGAATTAAAAATATTTTTTAAATAAGTTAAACTTTAATTTTAATCAAGAATAATTTTGATATATAAAATGATACTTTTAATAGAAATAATTATCAATTGTTTCATAAAAACTCTAACAATAGCTATGTAATAATGTTTATGATTAAAATAAAAGCTTTATTGAAAGGATGTTAAAAATAAATATTATATTGAAATATGTACTGTGCTCATGAAAGGAAAAATGAAATTCCTTCATGTGGCAATTGTCTTCATATTAATGTATGAATCTTTACAACCTCAACAATTCAATCACTTTTTATTTGTCATTGACTCTCATTATTATATGTAAAGGCAAATAGCTAGGAGTGGCCAAGAAAATTTTATAGAACAATGTCTTGAAGCTTACATTAGCAGATATTAAGTTATATTCTAAATCTTTAGTAACCAACTAATGCAAGCACAGCTTTATCATGGCATTTTGTCATAAAAAAGAATACAATTTTAAATGATGTTAATAAACTTTAGTGAGTTAAAGTTATGTAGTAGAATAGAGCAGTGCATCTATTTGTGAATCCTCCTATTGATAAAAAATTGTGTGGCTGAACAGAAGTATTTGGCAGATTATTGCTTTACTTCAGAAACTGAGAAGCAAATGTCTCACTGGTTATAACTTTATTACTACTTCTGGGAAGAAAATTTTTATATCAGGACCAGAATATCTTTTTTTTTTTTTTTTTTTTTTTTTTTTGCTAGCTCAGGCCACCCTGAGGATGTGCGCTAGCAGGGCATATGGTCCTGGGGATCAAACCAAGGTCCCCCGCAGCTGCCTAAGACTGCCTAAACTCTTTCTTCACTAGAAATCTCACCAGGTCTAGAAAAATCTTTGAAATTGAAAATTTTAATTCATAAGCATGTTATGAAATCAACTCACATATATAGCAAATTTGAAGATATACTCTCCGTCTCATTTTACAAACTTTGGAAAATCTTTTCCAAGGTCTTATGTGAGATATAGTTAGATAAGCCTTTCTGGTAAAGTATTTTTAAGCAGTGAGAAAAAACAATGAAAGTTTCCATCAGGAATAATGAATACATTGTAATTATTCATAGAATAAATATATTCAGAGCTGAAAATAGGTATTTGCATATATAGCAATATAAATTCATCTTAAAAGTTGTGATGTTCAACAACAATGAAAACAAAACCTTATAATATTAATAAATGAAAATTTATTTCACATATAAAATTTACATATGAAGAGCATATAATGAAGTACAGGCAAAACTGGGAGGACTGAATTGTGAAAAATAATACCTAACTGGTTGAACGTGGTTAAAATTATGAGAGAAAAGTAGAAGGTATGAGATATCTTGGGGTCATCTTGGTTATGTAATGCTACAAATAAATGGGAGTAAAGTCTCTAGGATCCTTACTGTTGGGAGCAGCTGAAGCTGGAAGTACGTGTGAGAGCAGGACAAGGCTACAACGTCAAAAGCAGCCAAAGTACTTCAGTCTTGAGAAAATCATTCTGCCTGGACAAGTTTGGCAATTGGTTGCTAGGATACCTTGTGTCTTCTCCTACTGACTTTGCAGGAGTATAAATAAACCGCCCTACAGTTCTTGGAATCCTTTGCCAATCAGGCCAACAGGCTAACACCTGATCTCAGCTGTTTTCTCTTGTCTTTATTTTCTACATCTCTTGCTATTTTCTTCCAGGAATCTCCAAGAGGCCAGTACATTTTTAGTCTCTAAAGATATCAGATATGATCAATAACATTTTGTTTAAAAACAATCAAACTAAGGCTGGCCAGATAGGTCAGGGATTTAAAGCACCTGCTCAGGGAGAGGACAGGGACCAGGGTTTGTCCCCAGAACCACATGTAATTCTGGCCCTGTCCCCGGGGCATGCTGAGAAAGGGTTTTAATCCCAGTGCTTGGGAGGCTGAAATCAGGAGGATCACTGAGGCTGATCTACATCTTGAGACCCTATACACTGTGTACTAAATACTTTAGAAAGGCAATCCAACTAAAAGAAAATTTACTGTGAGCGTAATAAGAAAAACTCAGCTAAATTCATAAAGGTTAAAATAGAATGCTAAGAATATATATGTAACCAAAATTTTAGATTTCAGTAAAACAATTTTAAAATCATAGATAAATGTTGTTACTCCACAGCAATTCTAGATGATTTACCTATAAATTTTATCACTATTTGTTTGCAGTACAAAATGATTACATTTGTTATGGGAAATCCATGCATGTACACAGAATATCTTAATTCTCTTTTGTTTGTTTTCCCTCCCATTTTTTTTTTTATCCTCTCCAGATCATGTTCGTATTTTCATTGGCAAAAAATCTATCTCCATTTTTCTCTTGAATATTCTTTTTGAAACTTCTCCTTTTTTGGTCCCATTCATTCATCTTTTGTTTTCTTTCCCTTGGATCCTTCCTTCCTTCCTTCCTGCCTTCTTTCTTCTTTCTTTCCTTCCTTCCTTTTATTCTTTCTTCCTTTCTTCTTTCTTTCTAATTTTTCTGAGACAAGGTCTAGCTATATTGCTCAGGTACAACTTACATTCACTATGTAGACGAGATGAGCCTCAAACTCATGCCAAAGCTCTTACCTTAGCCTTCTGAGTGCTGGGATTAAAGATCTGCAAAAACATACATGTCTCTTTTCTTATTTATAAAAGATTTCCTTATGTTCTAAGATTTATTTTTAATTTTGATTTTATTAATATATTGCACTTTTCATATAATCAACTGTGAAATATTTAAAATAGTATCTGATTCACTTTATTTAATATTATTTTTGTGAAGTATATTCATCTATCTAGCAATGCCAGAAGTTTATCTTTCTTTATGGCAGAATACAACTCTACTGTTTGTCAAGATTTTATCTACTTTTCTTTATCTACGTTGTCCATTCATTTGTTGATAGACATACTACCTATTTCCAAGATTTTGCTATTATGAAGTGTTGTTGGAAACATGGGAGTCCATATTTTACTTAACTTCACTTTCACTCTTTTGGGAGGGAAAGCATAGCTGAGTCATAATGCCTCTGAAGTGGCTATGCACTCTTTAACAACATCCAACTACAGTGTTTTGGAGATTAGTAAACATTCAACAATTTATATCATCTCAAGTTATTGTTGATGAGAGAGATATATTCTAAATCAGAAGATTAAAACTTCATAACTTTTTATGTAGTATGTGTGCACTTACTATAAACATACAGAAATCCGTGAAGCAAAAAGTTTGAGAGAATCAAAACAGCAGAGTAATTTGAAGAAAAATTTCAGTCTGTCAAGGGATCACAATCTAGACATCTGGACAATAATAATTTGATGCCGAGGAAAAAAATAAGTATCTAAAAACTGGGAAGCAAGTGACAGGAAAATGAGAAGTCATGAAGATGTAGGAATGAGTCACAGTGCAAGAAAAATAATAAAAGTATCTGAATAGATGCCCTGGCACCTGAGAAAGAGAACCTGTCTCCACAGAGAAAAGGCAAGCCCCCAGGGGTGTGTACTCCCAGGAGGAAAAATGAATGCGATCAGCAGTACCATCTCCCAGAGAAGACTAGTGCTTTAGTAAACTACAGAATCCTGTGGGATTTGAATTTGGAATAACTCATTCAATACAAGACTTGGAAAAGGAGTCCAGGGCAGTAGAATGTTTAATTGCATGCCATGTTAGGTTCAATATTTAAAAATGAGTTTAAAAATTAAAAGGAAATAACAGACTCACCTCAGGGAGCCCAGTAAATCTCTCCCAAAGTGACTTGGTGATAGGCAGCTAGAGGAGATAGTTAAGGAGAGGTCATGGGATAGATAAAGACACCCTGAAATGTTTAAGCTTCTGTTTATGAAAGTGTGTGGTACTTCCTTATAGGGCAGTCAGTCCACAGCCAGTGTCAGCTTGTATGACTCTCAGAAGTGGCACAGCTGGGTATAAAAGTAGACTGGACGGACTTAACTCTTGTTTTCCTGCCTACAGCTTTGCATAGCATAAAGATCTTTTAGGTTTCCCTCACTACCAATGTGAGCGCATTAGTTTCTTTCTCCTGTTGCTGAGACAGAATAGCCAGTGCTAAAAAGTGAAGAAGAGATTGTTTATTTAACTCACAATTTACAATGGTTTCAGTCCATAATCAGCAGGATCCACAGGAGGATGGCATGGCACAGGGGCAATGGTCCAAGGTGGTGGAAGACAGCAGAAGCAGAAAGAGTAAAAATGGCAAGAGAATGCCTCTTTAGGTCTTGAATATTGTAAACAGCCCTTCTCTCTTCTTCCAGTATGAATGCATCCCTCCCACCCTCTCACTGCTGTCCTCTTGCACAGGCTCAGGACACTTACAAAATGAGGACCCTGACCCCCTGCAGAGTCACTCCATTAAACCTTTAAACTTCTCAAGCTGGCATAAGGTATCAACCCTTACAATCAGCAAGGGCACATACCTTGGATAGTTGCCACAGACTGGAGTGAACAGAGAGAAGGTCCCTGCAAAGGTGGGGGTGTCTGCTGACAAACACACAGGCCATAGCGCTAGGTGGAGAAAAATATGGCCAGCTATATTTCAAAGCTTCCTAAAAGGAAACTAATCTTTCACAAAAATGAAAAATAAAATCTCTCTTCTTCTGAGGACTCATTTTTTTTCTCCCTCTTTTTTTTCTTCTTCATTTGTAGTTTTGGGGAACTTTCCTTATTTTATTTTTCTCCTGTCATGTTTTTTTTTTTTCTCATTTAATTTTTTGTTACACTTACCTAAATCTAATGTTTTTCTTCTGCTCTTCACAATGATAGTTTCCTCTCAATTCTCTGTCTCTCATCATCCATTAGAAAACATATAAAAATTCACATTTTTCTTTCTCCTTTTCTCCACTCCATCTTTGTCGGTATAGTCTTTAATTTCTTTTTTTTTTTAAATTTTTATTTATTTATTTTTTTTCTTGTTTCAGAATCCCTGCCTGTTTTTATTCATTCATTTTTATGGCCGGCTCAGCCCGTCCTGAGGGCAGGGCTGGCGCAGCATGTGCTGCCGGGGATCGAACCGTGGTCCCTGAAGCCACCCAAGCTTTCCCAAGCAGGCGCCTTAGACCACTGAGCCATCCCGCCGGGCCCTAGTCTTTAATTTCTATTAGTGTCTTTATATTCTTAGCTAGTTGGATACTATTACTGTTACTTCTTTTCTAATGTTAGTGAAGGAATAATTGTTACACTTAATAGATATTTATTGTTTATCAATGTTTGGTTTATCTTGATGATTATAGTGATGGATTTGTTCATATGGTTTAAGGTGGTAAATTATTGTTACTTATATATCAATATCAAAGTTTTTTTTTTTTTTTGTCTTTTTGAGACAGGGTCTCATTGTGCAGTTCAGGCTGACCTTGAGCTCACTTTTGTAGTCCAGGCTGGTCTCAAACTGGCATCAATCCTCCTGCTTCAGCCTCCCAAGTGCTGGGATTACAGGCATGCGCCACCACACCCAGCTCAAATTTGTTTGTGACTTAGTTTTATTGTTGGTTCGTTTGTGAATACCAGAATGGCAAACTGTTGTTTTTAATGGATTTCTTCTTTTAGCCAATATCTGTTTTGCCTTTGTGTCATTCACATTGAGTTCCATTCCTAGAAGACTGTGTGCTTGGCCAACTGTACAGCATTGTCCCAGTCCAGATTAAAAGAGGTAGGCAGGCCTGTTATATAAGGACAAGCCTATTGTTAGCATATTCAGAATGCGTAACTGGAAATCAAACACAAAATAAACATCCCTATTTTCACAACAAAGTCTTCAGTCTATAGGAACCTGAAAACCTCAACAGAAACAAAATAAAACAATAGAAAGCAAAAAGCAAGACAATGAAATGTCTTTAAATATGCTGACAGGCTCAATGCCAGTCCATGGGTTCTTTCCTTTTCCTTCCTTCCTTCTTTCCTTCCTTCCTTCCTTCCTTCCTTCCTTCCTTCCTTCCTTCCTTCCCTCCCTCCCTCTCTCCCTCCTTTCTTTCTTTCTTTCTTTCTTTCTTTCTTCCTTCCTTCCTTCTTTTTTTCTTTCTTTCTTTCTTTCTTTCTTACCTTCTTTCTTTCCTTCTTTTGATATTTTTTAGTAAATGTCTACAGGGTCTACTAGATCTCACTACAGAGATCAGACTCAGTGAATCTCCTGTTTTCAGCTTCCCAAGAGGGGTTTATAAGGCATGCACCATCACGCTCAGCCTCAATTGTCATCTCAGCGTGCCCCATGGATGGCAAGCCAAGGATCAGACCCTAGCCACTGAGTCTGCCTAAGCAGGCATTTAATCTGCTGGAATATTTGGTCAGCTTCCTGTCCATGTGCCCTTAAGGGGAAGAAAGTCAAAACTACACAGCTGAATTCTTCAAAGGGATAACATGAAGTTAAAAAACAAAAACAAAAACAAAAATACCGTATCAGAAAGGTGCTAGGTGAGGGGCTGGGGAGATAGCTCCGAGGCACAAGTGCCTGCTGGGCAAGTGCAAGGTTGTGAGTTTGAACCCTGGTCCCACAAAAAAAAAAAAAAAAAAAAAAAAAAAAAAAA
>PVJA010000816.1:0-36032 GCA_004027025.1 Myocastor coypus | reverse complement strand
AATGAAAATTCACAAGAGGTCCTGAGTTCAAATCTCAGTTCAAAAAAAAAAAAAATTAAAGAAAGAGTTCCACTGAAAATATCAGCAGAAGAGACCTATGTGAGAAGAATGTCCAAACTGGAAGAAACAACTGCTACTGGAGAGCAATTTTATTTATTTATTTATCTTTTTTTTTAAAATTTATTTTTTGTCTTTTTGAGACAGGGTCTCACTATGCAGTTCTGGGTGGCCTTGAGCTCACTTTTGTAGCCCAGGCTGGTCTCGAACTCTCACCGACCCTCCTGCCTCAGCCTCCTGAGTGCTGGGATTACAGGAGTGCGCCACCACGCTTGGCCTGGAGAGCAGTTATTTGAAGACACCTTAAACATGAAAGAATATTAAAAATGAAATTGCTGAAGAAGGCTAGTGTAAGATTGATTAGATCTACTGGAATGTCAGAAGACAGCAAGGTTATAAAAAACTTACAGAAATAGCAACAGAAATTTCCAAAATAAATAAGACAGTTTGAAACCCAAAGAGACATGAACAGAAAAGTACTCTCCATTGTGAACGCACTGTCAAAATCCTAGGAATTTGAAAAAAAGGGAGAAACTTAAAAAAGTAACATACCACTTATAAAGTGCAACCAAATAGCACTACAGCACGCATCTCCATGTGACCTTAAAAGCCAGGAAACCTTGTCAATAAACTCTATCAAGCCCTAAGAGAAGCAAATTTCAATTCAGAATTATGTGCCCTGCCAAACTATCTTTGAAAAGTTTTAGAGAAGGAAGGTACGTCCATGATAAAGAGCATCTTAAGCAATTCATAATCACCAAGCCAGCACTCCAAAATTTCTCAAAAATATCTTAAAAATAGACAAAGAAGAAAAAGAATGCCCAATATCTAATAAAATGAATACACCAGGCAGGGTGAGCAGTTAAGCAAAGATGAGTAAAATGTAAATTAGCAGCAACAAAAATATAATACAGTGATAGGAAAAAAATAAATGATTAGAACTTTCAGTGTTTACCCTTAATGTGAATGATCTCAAGTCCCCAACTAAGATACACTTGGCCGACTTGGTAAAGAAGCAAATTCCAGCAATATTCAATATACAATAAACAAATTTAGTCCAAGAACTAACTTATGAATTAAAAATCAAATGATGGAAAACAATATTGTAGGAAACAGGAACCTTCTAAATAGTAGAAGATGTCACTTTTTCCTACAAAATGGACTTCAAGTCAAATCTGATTAGAAAGGGCAAAGAAAATAACTCAAATCAATTAAAAGATCAATTCAGTATGAAGAGATAATAATTATAAATACAGAGGCACCATACATCAGTGCACCCAAAAGCACAAAATAAACATGTCTGAACATAAAAATGAGATAATCACCAGCAAGTGTAGTGGAGACCCGAATATCCCACTATCACAAATAGACCAAAAAAAAAAAAAAAAAAAGTCATCAAAGAAATATCAGAGTTGAATAAAATTTTTAAACAAATAGAATATATTTTGCCTCACACAACAATAGAATGCATTCTTCTGAGCAGTACTTGTAGTTTTTTTCCAAAATATGCCATATGCTAGTGCAAAAATCAGACTTTCATAAAGGCAAAATGAACAGATTTATTCTAGACCTATTGTATTATACTTGAATGAATTAGAAAAAAACACAAAATAAACCCCTGAAATTATGTAAAGTCAGACAATTTGAATAACACTCTCTTGAATGATCAATGGATCATAAGAGAAATAAAAGAAAATTGTGTGAGATCTTTGCATCAAGTGATTATTTCTATACTACTTACATGACATTTGGGATCTGTAACAACACTGCTAAAAGAAATTTATAGCAGTAGTATAGCAGTGAATTCGTACATGAGCAAAACAGAGTGAGCCTGAATAAATAACCTAATTCGGTACTTCAAAGACCTAAATAAACAGACAATCCAAATGCAAATTTAATATAAGCACAAAGTTTGTAAAAATAAGAGAACAAATTCATTAAATTAAGACTAAAAGTTAATGTAGGATCAATGAACTGAAGAACTAATACTTTAAAATTTAATAAAATGGACAAACCAATAGCCAATCATGGTGTTGGAAATATAGCTGCACGGTCTAAAGTGCCTGCTTAGGCAAGCTTAGGCAACCACAGGGACCACAGTTTGATCCCCAGCAACATATACTGTGCCAGCCCCACCGCCAGGGCAGGCTGAGCTGGCCATAACATAAGTAAGTAAATAAATAAAGTAAACAAACAAACAATAACAACAACAAAAAACAGTAGTCCATCTTACTAAGAAGGAAAGGAATAGGGCTGGCTTGGTATCTCAGCAAGCTAAAGCACCTGCTTAGGCAGACATAGAAACTGGAGTTCATTTCCTGGTGTACCCGACTGATCCCTCCCCTGGGGTGTGGTAAGACTGTGATTGAGACTAGGCATGGCGGCATGTAGCTGCAATCGCAGTGCTTCAGAAACTGTAAACCAGAGGATCACTTCAAGTCCGATCTGTGTAGTGAGACCCTATAGACCGTGTACTAAATGCAAAATAAAAAAAATAGGTAACTAAATAAATAAAAACCCAAATCAATAGGATTTATTAGGATTTCAAAACTGTGTGCTCCAATACATTGGAGAACTCAGAAGAAACCGATAGATTCTTTGATACACATGCATTATGCAATTAGAAACTAGAATGTATTAAGACTTCTGAATATTCTGATAACAATGAATTAAAGGTACTAATTAAAAAGAATAAAAGCAACAAACACTAGGTTGTGGTGGATTCACTGGTTAATTCCCTAAAAAATTTACTGGATATATAATGTCAATAAAATCAAGCTCTCTAAATGAAAATACTGCAAAAATTATTTGTGGAAGTTGCATCATATTAAAAGTAGAAAAGTTGAAAAATTTCCTTCTGAAATCAAGAAAAAATCAAGGCTATAAACTACTACTATTTCCATTCAATCTATTTTTCGATATATTACCTGGAGCAATCAGACAAAAAAGAAATATAAAGCATCTGTATAGGAATTGAAAAAAAGCTAGTCATCATTTTCAGCTGTCATGATTTACCTATAGAAAATTCAGAGCCATCCACAAAAGTGTTGTGATACTTGATAGCCAAATTCTGTAGCATACCAAGATGTGAAAATCGACACAGGAAAATCAACAATATTCCTGTACAGCAAAAATGAACAGACTGAGAAAGAAGCTAGGATAACAATAACATTATGAAAAATTAAATATCTAATTTGCTAAGAAAGTGAAAGATCTCTACAACAAAATTTACATGATACTCAAAAAGAAAATAAAAGTGATACCATGAAATAAAAATATAGCATTTTTTTCTGAATAGATGAATATATATTGTCATAATAATCATAATTTCAAAAACTGATATACTGATTTAATATAAAATCAATCAAAATACTACTAGAAGGAGAGAAACAAAATTTTAAAATTCATACAGAACCAACAGAAGCCCAGTATGGCGAGGGAAATATTAGGCAAGAAAAGAGTAGCAAGAGGAAATCAGAATTCCAAATTTCAGCTTCTGCATATACCCACGCCCTGAATCCTTCCCCATCCAGAATGGAAGCATAGCATGTGTAGGAACTTTTGTTTGCTTGCTGTAACCAAAACTCCTTATCCAAGCACCAGGCCCACTTTGAGTGTGGGACCTTCAGTCTGCTCTGCATGCGCACACCCCAGAACCCTCTCATCCAACACCAGGCCCAGCAATGTGTGTGTGAATGTCCACACTGAGACACCAGTCCCAGCACCTCCTGTGGAATCCTGCAGGAAAACTCTCAACGGAGAGGCTGGGGGCCAGATCCACACAGCGAATCCAGAAGTTGAACATCTTGCCACATGATCACAGTGGGTTCACTTCCATGGGCTGCAGTAGGAAGAAGCTGAGCACAGCAGCCAGACACAGCCAAGCACATCTGGACAAGTTCAAACTTGTCAGAGCCAGACCTAGTAATCTGAGACACTTTGCTAGATCCAGATCAATGACAGTGTTTTATTTTGCTCTGATCTACAGAGTAGGCAATGGGAAACTGGGCGAACTAGTCTACCTGGAAAACCCCAGATACATTAAAGGGATGACACCAGACAGAACTTAAGAAAAGTATTTAAATATAAATTTTCAATATAATATCTGCTTAGCTACACAAATATGTAGTTCTTATGGTTTAAAATACAAACCCATTAGTTATAAAACTTTGCCAACTGCTAATTATAACTACCAATTATTAATATTCCTAACTGTAATTCTATAAATAAAAAATTATAACTGTCTTAATCATATAATCCCTCTTAGGGAAGAATTTTGGTGGGTGCTAAGAGCATAACTGCACCACAGCTTTACACGAGAGGTCAGTGGACAGGGTTATACAAAATGAGAAATAGAAGGAGAAAGATGCAATCTCAGTCCCTGAGACCATGGAGAACAAATGCAGGACACATTAGCTTACAAGAAAATGGGAATCACACAGTTGAAATCTCTGAATTAATAGCACCTGAAGTAAAGAAACACTCATTAGTGAAATAAACCAGACCTACATGTGTAAATATCACTTATAGTCTCCATAATATAAGAACTTTAAACAAGAAAATAAAAACTTAGGGCATAACACAGCTGAATGTGTTATGGATTAAACAATGCAGTTACTGGAAGCAGATAAAAGAGGAAACATATCAGGAGCAAAACCATGCACTTATGTACACAGGATGAATAAATTATTTGTCCTAAGAACCTTCAAAAGATTCATCACACTGATCATAGCACCATGTAACACTAAAACTATGCTTGAACGCATGCCACTCTCATCTTTTTGATGTGTACTGCTCTCAATGTGAACTCAGTTACTGTTATACTCTCCCTTAAGAGTATTAGTTGAAAGTAAGAGACGGGGCCAAGTACCATGGGCTTGACAGGCTACAATTTTGTATTTCCTTGAATTTCCAAATATCTGTGTAAAAAATGTGTAACTGCTTATATCACATTCTATGGAGAGTTATTGGAATATCAATGATTGTCAGAAAATATCAATTCCAAGCTAAGTCAAAGATGTGTGATATTCATAAAGCCAGTGATGATAAACTCAATTATCTATATTACAGGGTAAGAGTATCATGAATCTTCTCTACTGGAGGGTTGAAAATGTAAGTTAACAAACCAAAAATTATAGAAAAAGAAGGGCTATGAGACTAGCCAATATTTTGGCCCTAGTCCTTCAAGGTCAGTGAGGACGCAGGACATGAGAGAACCTGTGCTGTAATATCCTATAACTCAGAGGGATCTCAAATTTTCTGGTCAAGGAGATTATGGGACCTCAGAGAAAAGGGATGAATGAACTACGGTGTGTATAAGGAGAGTCACCCAGAGAAAAACATTCTCTCAGTCTTTCACAGAAAGCAAACTGGCCAAGCAATGGCCGTGACTTGTCCCGAAGGCTGACATTGACAACACTTCTACAAAGCACCGTATATGGTTCCAAAGCTGATCCTAAGGGGATTTGGAAGATACAAAAGATGAATGTTTTGTTATAAAGGTCTTTCTTTGACTTGCCCTTGATCACCCATCAAAAAAGATTAATTGCAAGGCATGAAACACAGAGCTAGATTGGTGAGATGAGCTGTAGGAGGCTTGGATCAATAGCCTCCAATGCAGCCAGTTTCACTTGCTGGCCCACTGCAATTGTGGAACATTGGACTGTGTATGCATCTGCTTCCTCTTAATATAAAGAATTTGTTTTTTTCTTTCCTTAGCAACATCAATAAGAAGGTGGGTCATGCCCACACACTGTGCTCTGTATAACTATTGTGATGACAATGTGCAGTTTGGCAATTGTTAAAAAAGAAAAAAAATAATGTTTATTGAAAGTGTTAATGTTTAATTGTTTGATCAATCCTATATACTGATATCTATTAATCTAAACTGATCCAATGATGAAAATTTGTAATATAATCATTGTTAAATTTTTCTAGTTTTGAAATTCTGTACTATATGTAAAAAATAAATAAATAAAATTTTAATTAAAAAAGTAAGGAAACAAATGCAGAAAGATATAGAGGGAATCAGATCAGAAATTACCTTTGAAATAAAAAAGAAAGTCTGAATTCATTACATCTGAAGAAAAAAAAAACTGCAAAAAAGTATGGAGGAAAGCAGATTAGAAATAACCTCTGAATTAAAAAAAGTCGATCTCAGAATTAATAGCATCTGATGTAAAAGAACAACTACAGAAAGGCAGAGAGGAAAGCAGAACAGATCTACTCTCTGAAGTAGAAAAGAATGGATAAGTAAAATGAAAGAATTAATAAATGCTTCTAAAGAAGATGTTAATAAAAAGTTAAGAGGAGAATAAAAAATCATGAATGAGCAATATAATGAAGAAATAGATTGCATGAAGCAGTTTCAAAGAGATACACAGGAAAATAAAATCTCAATCACAAGCTCTCAACATTGCATGCACAAAGTGTAGACAGAGTTTAAAATCTTTGTGGCTGGGTAGATAGCTTAATGGCACAAGTGCCTGCCTGGCAAGTACAAGGTCGTGATTTCAAACACTGGTCCCACAAAAAGAAAAAAATAAAGTATTGAAGACATAGTTGCAGCTAGTGGAAAGGTAACAAAATGATCTTTAAAAACAACTAGGGTGATGGGAAAAAATAATTCCACATCTGCAAGACGATACAAAGATGAACAATGTGAGACTAATAAGCATCAATGAGAAAGTAAGTGTCAATACAAATGATATAAAAAGAATATGGGCAGAAGTAATAGCAGAAAACTTCCAAATGTGAGAAAACAATTTGGAATTCAGGCAACTGAAGCACACAAAACTCCAAATAGCATCAACCCAACTAAAAACATATCCAGGCATATAATAGTCAAGATTCCAGAAATCCAGAAGAACCATATCACAAATTCACTAAAGAAAAGAAGTAGATCACATTTAAGGAAAATATTATAGAAAAACAGCAGATTTGTCTTCACAAACTATGAAGTCAAGAAGATCATGGAGCAGAGTGCTTCAAGTTCTCCATGAAAACATATTCCAGCCCAGACTGCTGTACCCTGTAAAACTCTGTTTCAAGTATGAGGGAGAAATGAAATACTTCAATGACAAAGAACAGTGAAAGAATTTCATGATGGAAAAACCAACTCTATAAACACTGAATGGCATTTTAGAGAGGGATCAAAATGAACCGAACTCCATGAATAAGAGAGGAAAGAACCACCAAACAGGGCAACCAATTAAACATAGAAGAAAAATTGGTACACAATAGCAGGTAAATAACATGTCGATCTTATGATAAATGTAAATGCACTTAATTTATCTATTGAAAGAAATAGACTGGCATAGTGGATTAGGAAGCAAAATTCAACAATATACTATATGCAAGAAACTCATAAAGAAATTCATAAAGACTCATAAAGAAACTCATAAAGAAATTAACTCATAAAGAAATTCATATGCTGAAAGCCAAAGGATGCAATAAAATTCTACATGATCCAGCACTCCAGAAAAAAGCAGGGGTAGCTATCTTGTTTGCAGATAATCTGAACTTCAAACTACAAATGATCAAATGAACTAAAGAAGGCCACCACATACTGGTTGCGGGAAAAATTCAAGATGAAGAGGTGACACTCATGAATATGTAGGCACCCAACTCAGGAGAACCAAGCTGTATAAGACAAATTTTAATGGGCATGAAAAGTCTACTATCCAATACCACAATCTTAGCAGGAGACCTTAAAACTCCTTTATCCCAAAATCATAGGTCAAGCAGAATAGAAATTAGAAAAGAAGTAGCACAACTCAACCAGAACTCGGAAAACAAACAAAAAAAAAAAAACAATAACAACAACAACAAAAATGGCCTAGTGGGCATACACAGAGTGTTTCACTTACCCACTTCTATATACACATTTTTTTTCAGTTGCACTTGGGACATTTTCTAATATAGACTGCATACTACTCCATAGGTCATGCTTAAGTATGTAGGAGAAAAGAGAAATTATCCCATGTATATTATCTGAGCACAGTGCAATGAAACTGAAAATAAATAAAAAAGAAACTACAAAAGTCCCACAAATAGACTGAAATTAAACAAAACCCTCCTCAGCAACCAATTGATTACAAATGAAATTAAGCACGATATTAAACAATGTCTACAATTTCATGAAAACTCAGAAACTAGTTACCAGAATTGATGGGATGCAATGGAAGCAATTCTTAGATAGAAATTTATAGCTCTGAACTTACATATTAAGAAAACAGAAAAGGAACAAATAAATATTCTAATGCTATATCTAGATCCAATGGATAAGGAAGAGCAAACTAAACCCAACAACCAAAGATGGGAGGAAATTATAAAGCTTAGAGAAGAAATTAATTCAGTTGAGACTAAGAATACAATGCAATTATAACCATAAATGTGAATGGTCTCAGTTCAACAATTGAAAAATATAGACTGGCACAATGTATTAGGAAGGATAGCCCCACTCTATGCTGTATAGAAGAAACACGCTTAACTCATAAAGAAATTCATAGGCTGGAAGTCAAAGGATGAAAGCAACACTACATGCCCTTGCAACTCAGAAAAAAGAAGGGGTAGCAATCCTACTCTCCAATAGGCTCATAAATATGTATGCACCCAATAGAGCAGCTACAGAGAAAAGAGCTTATAACTATACATAAGTTTGAGTCTAGAACAGTGCCTCTTAATATACATAAAACTAAAATGAAGTTGGAATAAATGAGAAAATGTTAAACCATAAATAATCTGCTGAAAAGTAAAATAGTGAAAACCATTTAAGGCAGTCATAGATAATGGCCTTTAAAAAGAACTTAGAAAATATTAGAATGAACAAATGTTATTATATAAAATTACGAGGATTTTATGCTGTAAAGGAAAAACCAACAAAATGAAGAAACAACCTACACGATCTGAAAAATTTTGACATATTTTCTCAAACAGAGGAGTGTTACCTGGAATATGTGAAGAATTAAAAACATCAATCCCTTTTCAAAATAAAAATAAAAAGGGGATCCTAACGTGAATAGATCCTTCTTAGAACCTGTAGAAATGGTCAATATTATATGGAAAATGTTCAATATCTCTGGTGAGTACAGAAATATGAAACCATCACCGAGGATCCATTTACTCCAGAGAGCATGTAATCGAACAATAACAATCAAGTAATCGAACAATAACAATGGCTGATGTTGCTGCAGTGAAAAAAGAAACACTTTTATATTTATGGAGAGAATATAAACTAGTGCAACCATCATCCAAATCAGTATCACAATTTCTCAAAATACAAAATATACAAATTCTATTTGACTGAGCTCTTTCACTCCTTGATGCAATTCCGCAAGAGTTAAAGTCGTCATATTAGCTTGGTACATGGATCACCATGTTAATAGAAACACAAGTCATAATAGTTGAATATTTAAAGTGAGATGTCCAAGACAATATTAAACAGTAAGTCAGATACATACACAATGAAACATTACTTTGATCCAAAGGAAGATTAATAAGTCATTTGTAGAAAAATAGATGTACATTGAGAGCATGCTAATAACTGAAATAAATGAGATGCACCATCTTAAATATCACATGGTTCCTCTCATGTGAAGGAGTCACTATGCAAATAAAGAATATAATAAAAGATAGATATTAAGGAATAAGGAGGTGGATGCTTTACAAATTAAATAGGAATGAAGCAATGGATAGAGGGGGACAACAGGGGAGAGAAAAAAGTGAAATGAAAAATTCAGATGTGTTATGTACAAATAATGACTCATGAAGAATGCACCATTCTGCTTGTTATTATACACTATAAACTGTACTAATAAGAAATGGAAATTGGAATGGAAAAGAAGCTATTAACAATTACAACAATGACTGTAATCTTTATGTATTGCAAACATGCTAATAAGAAGAAACAAACAAACAAACAAAAACTAGCTTGTACCTTCATTATTCACATTTCCTGAACTAGAAGCTAAAATTCAATGATGTTACAGATACATTCTAAGATGGTCTTTATCAATTCTGGACTCTACTATGATAGGATGTCACTTCTATGTTTTCATGAACTTATTTAACACTCTATTCCCTCTAGCAAAATCACACTAGGCTTTCCTTGCTAACTCAAATGAATAAAGATTTCTCTGACAGTGGAAGTTTCCACATCAAGAAAGTTGAGGCAGCATCAAGGAGCTCTGTGTGACCTGCAGTCAACAACCAGCAAGTAATAAGGGCCTTGACTACAAGGTCATGGTAATTAATTTTACCAGTAACCTGAGTGAGATTAGAAGGCCTTTATCCCTCAAATGAAAACTCAGCAGAAAAATAGTACTTAATTTGTTTGCATTCTCAAAAAGGTCTTATCTGTGTTTTGAGAACCCAGCCCACAAAACATGAATATAGTAATGATAAGCTTTCATAAAAATTTTCCATGGAAGTTATGAGATGAGTAATGTGGTGTTTTAAGTTTCTGAGTTTATCATAAATTGTTAGTCACTAATGGTGAAATAGTAGAGTTGGCATCCAGAAAATTGTACATCGCTGCCCTTCTTGATGTTGGATAGAGGCCCAACAAGTAGAGTATCACAGGTAGGACGGTTGAGTGGGTTGCAAAAGATCTAGGATGCCAAGTGCATGCTTGTGTATAAAATTTTCCACAGTATGAATCAGTTCAAACATTGAACAAATCATTAAATTGGAACTTATTGTACATAGAGGTTTCTGCTGCAGTCAGAAACGTGTGCATGTCAACCTGTTGTCTAATAACAAGTACAGGGAGAGAACTGGAGAGCACATTGTACATTAGAATCAGCCCCACCCTCTTTTGACAAATACAACTTTGTTGAAAAACAGCCATTCTCATTTGTTAACACAATACTTTGGCTGTAGTGAAAAAGTTGAGTAACAGCTATCCTGGAGATTGTGTGGGCTGTGTGATCTCAAATATTTATTATTATGTTCCTTTTAGAAAAACTGTGCTGAGCTATAGGTTGGAAAATGAGATAAACTGGGAATTTCCTATACACTTATACATATACAATATTGGTAAATGTTCAATATAAAATCTCTAATTTTTATTAACAAGCCAGGAGGCCGGGGAGATAGCTCAGTAGAATAAGCACTTGCCTGGCAAGCACAACGGTCTGAGTTCAGTCTCTGGTTCCTCAAAAACAAACAAACAAACAAACAAACAAACAAGCAGACAAAACACCAACAAAAAAACAACAACCAAAAAGTAATGAAAAACATGTTCTGAATAAATTAAAAAGTTTTTGAAGGCTTATGTGCATATTAGAAAAAAAATGATTGAAAACTACTCAAGACAAGTTGAGCACAAATTTACTTATTTATTTATCTATTTATTTATTTATTTATTTATATTTATTTATTTATTTATTTTGTGGAATTTACCTTGGTCCATGGTAAATTTTGGATTGCCTGCACTTACAAAAACAAAACAAAACAAAATAAAAGACAAAAACATTTTTAAAATATTTCAGTAGAAAAGACAAATTGGATGCAAAAATAATAATCAGTGTATGCTGTGGAGACTCTAAGGTTGGAAACTGGGCAAGTGTGTGAGAATAGGACTAGGCCCCATTACCTAAAGTAGTCAAGCTACTTCAGTGCTGAGAAAATCATCCTGCCTGGTCAATGTTACTTATTAGTCACTAGGCAACCTTGTGTGATGTGTGACACTAGCTTTGAAAATGTAAATAAATGCAAATTATTTCAAGGGGAGGTCTTTTGTCATTTAGGCTACAGGCCACCACTTGACACTTGACCCAGTTCTTTTCTTCTTATCTACCTTTGCCTCTTTCCTGGCTGAGATTTCTCACCACACTGCACTGGGAACAATGGATTACACCAAGAGACCAAACACATTCCAGAAGTGTAGGACCCTGATGTTTCTCTGTAAGAGAAAATACAGCTTTTCATGAGACTTTTGAGTCACAATATTGTACTCAATATTTTTATACTTCACTAACTTGTTCCATATATGTGAATCATCAAAGTCTTCAAATATCCAGATGTTTTAAAAGATTCTTTATGACTTAATTTTGAAATAATGAAAACTGAAACCTGTTAAGTGATTATAAGTAGCAAATTTGTAATACAAAGTAATAGGCCATGAATATTACAACACATTATGTATACCTAAAGAGAATTCAGTATTTCAATCTAGGCAAATGAATGCAAAGAATATTAAGAATAAGAAGACTTAAACGCAATAGCTACAACATAAAGTAATTAAGTATTAATAATATTATGAATGATATTATTACAAATTCTCTGATGTCTAGAAAGTACTAATAAGGATAGAAAATGGAATATACATATATATATATATGTGTGTGTGTGTGTGTGTGTGTGTGTGTGTGTGTAATTGGGAAGTGTTAAGTAATATCCTTATGCAGAATAATGAATATCAGGGGCTGTTCTTATGTAGGAAAATAGATTTCATTTGATATAATTTATGCTTCTTATGTTACTACATATATAACTGTACTACTCTCACCTTTTTCTACTTTTTTTTCAGAGACAGGAACTTGCTATCTAGCCCACAAGGTCCAAAAATTCATGGGAATACTCCTACTTTGCCTGCTCTTGTTCTGGAACCACAGGCATGTACCAACAGGAGTGAAATAAATATTTGTTTTATACCATGACTGGAAGAACATACTATGCTTACTACTTTAGTTATACATTTTCTGATGATTATAGGAAATTTATGTTTATATTTCTCGGAATTTTCTAAATTTATAATGGTCAATATATATGTTTTTGAAAGTATGTTATAAACACGCTATTAATATGGAAAAATTCTTAGTGTAGATATGAATAGTATTAGCAATAACATATATATATGTATTTATATTTCATTTAATTGTAAACATCATGATTTTTACATTAAAATCTACTATATACAAATTCAGAGCTCTATTTTTACTTTATACTTTACTGTAATATAGTAGAATAAATTTCTTTAGATAATGATGAATGTCAGTGCCTAAAAGCAACACCACTTATTCTAAAAAGTTTATGAACAAACAAATTTTGAGAAATAGGTGTTTAATAAGGTATTAACAGTTCTTCCTCAAGCTGTAATGCTTGCTTTTCGATCTGCTAACATTAAAAAGATATGCTACACTACAAAGAGATATTGGGCAAAAAATACATCTTGAAAAAAAAGTTTTTTGGTCACTTATTTATCAATATCCTACTATAATAAATAAAGTTCATTTATAAGAAAGTATGTCAGGAATGCTTATATGACAGGGTATTTTAGGTCAAATACCTAGCGATTTTTATTATTTTTAAATAGCGTAACATAATAAAACAATTAGGAAAGATGCACAAATTCACTAAACATATAGGAATTTAACACTGGTTGCTGTAATGCATATTGCTATTGTTAAATTAGTTGTTCAGATTATCACTTGTAAGCAAGAAAAATCCTTCAAAAAGTAATAGTAAAATTTTTTTAAAAAGAAAAATTATTAAGCATCAACTGTTCCTTTCAATAGGCCCACAGATATCAGTATTACAAGTATCCAAGCTATCATGTTTATATATGTATACATTTATTTTCCCATCTTTATTTATTTTCTCTTTTCCTTCAGCTCAGTGGAAGGAAGATAGTCTCTTTAATAAGTGATGCTGGGAAAATTGACTTTCCACATGACAAAGACTAAAATTAGACCCATGTATATCACCATACACTAAACTAAAGTCAAAATGGAAAATAGATTTAAATATTAAAACAGACGCAATAAATCTTCTGGAGGAGAAAGAAGGTGTAAATTTTGAAGACACAGGGGAAGGCAGAGAGGTCATGCACAAAAGCCAAACTGCATGGAAATACTTTCAAGAATCAAAAACTGGGATCTCATCTTTTTGAAAAGCTTCTTTATATAAAAATAAATCACAACAGAGTGAAAACAAAACCCATGAATTGGGAATAATTGTTAGCTGACTTCCTCAAACAAAGGACTTCTATCACGCACATGTAAAGAACTTTTAAAATATCAGGCTCCCAACATTCATATACTCAAAAAATGAGCATCTGTGATGAGTATACACTACCCAGAAGAAGAAACGCAAATGACAAATATATATATATGAAAAATTCTCAACATCATTGGTCATTCAAGAAATCCAAAGTACAATTATAATATGTAGCAATAAGAAAGATGGAGGTATAATAATTTTGTATTCCACTGTGACATAGGAATTTTTTAACTGACAAAGTGCCCTAACTTTCAGAGAAATGACTCAGATTAGATAGGAATAGGAATGAAAAAGAAGAATATAAAAAGTATATGCACTGAGACCACCTAGCCTGGTTGAGGAATAGACAGGGAACAGGTGAAAATAGAAGTTTTCTTAAAGTGAAAGAGGTTTTAGAGGTACTGTTTAGGAATGAAGATAATGTGGAAGAAGAGAAAACAGATAGACTGAAAGATGAATGCTTTTCAAAGAAGAGGATATGGAGCAAAGGAAATAAATTTGGAAATGTGTTAATGGTCTTAAAACAACTGAGCTTGTTCAGACTGTAGTGTACCAGGATCATTATTCAGAGCTCATCTTATGCAAGTCAGTTTGTGGGCAAGAAACTGGAATATGGGATTACTTGTTGAGAGGAGGAACAAATACAAGAAAGGGCAAATCATCATCAATGTAAAATGTTTCATTTTGAATAATATGCAAGCAAGAAAGTTTATTTTCATGAAAATGAGAAATCAAGACTTCATATTCTGATATGTACCAATCAGAATGGCATTTAAAATATCAAGCAGAATTATTACTTTTAGTTCTAGTGACTATGGAGAATGTTCTCCAATAAGCCAGTTTAAGACTATAAACTTTGTTATTAAATACCTTAAATACAGTATTTACTTAGAAAATCAGGTGAGTGATGGAAGGGAAATCTGAAGCAAGAGCATCCTATCAGAATACTTTATAACTCAATTCAATTTGTTTCTTAATTCAAACCAGAGAACACTTGAATGCTGTACAAAAAACTAACTTTAATAGAAAGAGGAAAATGGAGAAAGTTGAAAGAAAGTAAGATAGAGTCCAGCTGCTCACACAAAGTAGGAAACAGACTTAGAAAGAGCTTATGTTTTTTTGGCATCCTCCAAATTCCAAGTTTTTAGTATTTCACTCATTGATGGTCTCATCCATTAGGGCTTTAGTTTTTTGGCAATGGGAAAGCAGAAAAGACTTCACTGTGCCACTAAAAATAAACTTTAAGTCGCTATATCTCAAAAGCTTTCCAAAAAGGATTTCTTTTCTATGGACTTTAAAATTGAGTGTTTGAGAAGTCTTCCTGGTGTGGCATTTCTCAGTTTTCATTTTCGCTTTGGCGAAGAGGTCTAGTTTTGGAACTTGTTTTCTTACTTTGAGTGAACCAAATAGATTTTATTTCTCGAGTAGCAGGTTACTCTTAAATGACTGCATATGCTTGAGAGGATTTAGTTTTGTCTCAGGATAGGCAGAGTAAAAAGCATTTGTATTTTCATTTATGCACCCAAATCTCCTTGCTTATCTATGCAGGCCCATTCCCCCTTCCTATTATTTATGTGTTGTACTTTATAGGTTCATCATCCTTTAAAGTTTTGCTCTCAGTAATATAAGAAGATGGAATTCCAGAAATTAAGCTGATCCAAAGGAAAGTTGTTTGTTTCTCTTTGTCTCACATTTATAAAATTGTGTTTTATATTTGGCTATACACAGTGTTCAACAAATTTAATCTTTATTCTATCTTTTGTTATGCCAAGATTCTGAAATAACTTTTACATTTATCTTTATCATTTCCTTGTTTATTATTCTCAAAGGTCACTTCCTCTATCAAAGTTCTTTGAAGTGACCTCATTCAACTAGATAATTTTATTCTTTTCAGAGTATATTATCATCTATATAAACACATACAGTTTTATTGGGGTGAGAAAGATTTTACTATGAATATTTTTATGTTGAGCAAAAGGGAACTGTCAAAGGCATATAGCTGAAACAATGTGATTAAGAGAACCAGGTCAGACTATAATGATAATCCAGCAAGTTATTTGCTGTTTAATTTTGTCTTCCTCATGTAATTTAGTAACAGAAAGTAGGTTTCTTTGTCTACTTACAATCAGATTGCAATTATGATGATGAAAAATACATCCTGCTTTTGACATAGCATCTTTACGGTAGGTGAAACTAGTGAACAATATCATTATTCTTATGCTAGAAAAAAGTGGAAAGTGTATATAAGAAATCTGACTCTGGCTAATGATGGTGACTGTAATCTTTATCTTTTCTGCCTGAGTAAGACGTTTATTGAATGATCATTTGGATCAACGACTTCTGGGGCTTTGACTATATTAACTAAGTTAATCTTTCCAGATATCTTGTGACGTAGAAACATTGATATAAAACGTTGTGGAAACTGAAGTACAAAGACTATAATGAAATATTATGTAGATGGGGGCCTCAGCTAGGGTTTAGAAACAAGTGTCCCAAAACTGAGATCCTTAAGGAGCTATGACACAGCATCTGGAATTGGATTGTGGTAACAGCTGTGGTCCAAGAAGAGCCGCTGGAGTCAGCACCGTCTTCTTAGAGAAGTGAATTGGCCTGCAGAGTTCCTACCTGGTAAATGATGTTGGGCAGAGGAGCAAACTTTTCTTTTATTAATTCCTTCAAAGATCAATAACCTTGCCTTCTCAGATATGGATTCCATGAGGCTTAATCCGATTCTCAGTAGGGCATGTTTCTATAGAACTGGATAATTATCTTTGTGTCCGGGCTTTAAAACATAACCTAGGGGGGTGAGAGTGGGAAAAAAAAAAGAAGCCATGCACAGGTAGAAATTTCTTGTGAAGAATGTGATCATTATGTATATCTAAAAGATGCCAAACAAATGTTTAACATATAAAAAAACTCCTCAGTGATAAAGGAGCGACGATATTGTCCTGTATTTGTTTCTTATATTTGAAGGCATACTTGAGTTATCTTATTTGTAAAAGCAAGCAAAAATACACATATCTTCATATTCAATGCTATAAAAAGCCTTGTCTTCTACTGTAACTCCATAATCCTATAACGACATCAAGTTTTAATTTCTTATTTGTACAAGCAAGAAAGGTTTCTCATCTAGAAGGCCCATGTAGAGTATGTGCAGAGACCTCGTTTTCCAGTGATTGAATCAGAACAAGAGTTCAGCAGGGAGATATTAAACTATCTTTTTTGTTGTTGTTGTGCGTTTGTTTGTTTTGCCTTTTGTTTTTGTATCAGAGTCTCACTCTGCTATAATTCAGACTAGCCTTGAACTATGTAGTCCAGTCTCTCTCCTCTCTCTCTCTCTCTCTGTCTCTCTTATTCTTTCTCTGTCTCTCTCACTCTCTCTCTCTCTCCATATATATATATATATATATATACATATATATATATATATATATATATTTATTTATTTCTGTATGTTAGGGAAGGGTCTACAAAGTTTTCAGTGTCTTACTACTAGATCAGACTCATAGTGATCCACCTGTTTGCAACACCTAAGAGCTGGGATTACAGGCATATGCGCCGCCATGCCCAGTCTCAGTTGCTGCCTCAGCACTGCCTATTGGATAGGGCCAGCACTGCAGCCTCCCTGAGCCTGCTTGCAGGCACTTTAATCCACTGAACTATTTGGCCAACCCTTCTTTTTATGCATTTTGTACAGGGTCTACAGGGCCTCACGAAACAGATCAGACTCACTCCTGGTTCTACCTTCCCAAACACTGGGATTAGAGGCAGGTGCCATTATGCCCCATCATAATCACCACCTTAGCGAGCCCCAAGGGTGGGTCCAGCACAGCACACTGGGATTCAAACCCCAGTCCCTGTATTTGCCTAAGCAGCTGCTTTTATCTGGTGATCCATCTGGCCAGCCCTAGATATTTCTCTTTATATTACGACATGAAGAACCTGGATAGAAAACACTCACTTGTTGGATTATGTAGTTTTGAAATTCCACCACAGAAACAGCAATGCTAAGAGACAAAACCATATTAAAAACAACCTGAATAAAGTGATTATGTGAATTAAGGTGCATCAAGATTTAATACTGTCCTTAGAGTAAATGTGCTAATGAACATGAGGCTTTGATTAGCAACTTCTTTGTCATGTATCTCATTTCATTGTTAAGGTACCCATGATGCAGTTGAACCAATCATATTTTTACATAAGATGTCACCTTTTCATGGACAATCTGCCTTAATTATTCACATATTGTCAGCAAAAAATCTATACAGTTTTCATTGTAAAGTACTTTCAATTTATTCAACTTTTGAATAGATTCCTAACAAATATATAAGCTACATAACTGAAGTTGCTATATTATTTATTTATTTATTTATTTATTTGCTTATTTATTTGCTTATTTATCTATTTGTTTAGTGCAGAGTCTCTACCACAGCTCACACTCATAGTGATCCTAGTGGCCCAGCCTCCCCAGCTCTGAGATTGCAGGCTGTTACCATCATGCCTCATTTCAGTGACTGGCTTGGCATGGGTATGGCACAGCATGTAGTACCAGGGATAAAACCTGTGTCCTTGAGCTTCAGGCAGGTACTGAGAACACGGAGCTATATCCCTTGCCCTAGGCCATATTATTTTTTAAAATTCATTTTTATTTTTATGAAATGGACACTTGTAATAAGATGTGAACTATTACTATGTTCAGGTTCATGAAAGTAGTATTTCATTCTCTTTACTGTTGTTGTTATTAAATAACTAATGAATAAATGACTTCAAACCTTTTGTAACACTCTTCTGGAGGATTTCCATCCATAATGCCAGCATTTTTCCCTGAAGTTCTATAGGCCATCTTCTAGAGACAAAGCTTATGAAGAAATAAGAGTTGTGTAGGAGATTTTAAGTGAATTTGTTAGGGCTGTAGAAATTATGATCTGGGGTGGAGCAATTTCTCCTTTGGTGTGAAATAAATACATATGGTAAATATAAGTTTATATCATAAAAGTCACTAAAAATTAAATAAGAATTCTATAGTTTGGAATGTGAGTGGTAAGAGATATTGTGTCCTGAACATAGATTATATCTGGTAGCTTTGTATGCTGTGAACTTTGAGTAAGATGTAAGCCATAATGTGGCAAGTTGGCAAAAATAACAGGGATTCCCCCTCCATGAAGAAGGGGTTGAAGGAGTCATACAAATGTGAGTAACACGTGACTGTCGGCATGTTCATTTTTATACCTGATTTCAAATTTCTTGTCTGGTTCTCTCAGAACAGAAAAGCGTCAGCAATCATTCCCAAAATTCTGTTTATTTGCTCGGTAGATATGTGACATATTCATAGTGGACAAACATACTGTAATAGCATCTGCAAGGACTTCTAAAGTTTTGGCAAAGAGCTTGCAAATCAAGGAATAATATCTCAAAACCATTCTTTTAAAGACTTAGTTTTATTGAGGGAATATAGAATAGGCTGTGATTGCATTTTCAATTTTGATTAAACTTTATTCCTATATTTAGAGGCCAATGTTTCTCTTGTGGTGGCTTTAAAAGATATAATAGTTTTGATTTTGCTTTTTACCAAAGGTATGTGTACTTATATTTCATAAATAGGTTAACCGGGCCTGGCAGGATGGCTCAGTGGTCTAGAGTGCTTGCTTGGGAAGGCTTGGACGGCTTCAGGGACCGCGGTTCAATCCCCGGCACCACATGCTGCACCAGTCCTGCCCTTGGGGTGGGCTGAGCCGGCCATAAAAATGAGTGAATAAACAACAAAGGTTCTGAAACAAGAGAAAAAAAATAAAAAAAATAAAAAAATAGGTTAACCATTTAAATATAGCATGTGTTGGACCTCATAAGAGTTAAAAAGAAAAATTCTGGTTGAGCAAACCTATAAGAAGTTTTACATGGGAAATATATTTATATGTGTCACTTGTTGAGAGCCCCAGGAAGACAAGAACTTGATCAAGTGTGTGTAGGTGGGACTGGGCCTCAGTGAGTAAAGCAGACAAGCTACCCCAGTGCTGAGAAAAACATCCTGTCTGGTTCACACCAGCTATTAGTTGCTACACAGTCTTGTGTCATGTGATGCAAAGTTTGTGAAAGTATAAATAAATGATCTTTTTTGTTGTGCCTTGAGTTAGTTTTGCCCATCAGGCAGACTAGTGACCACCTAGCTCAGCTTTTTGTCTTCTTGTTTATCTTTTTTATTGCTATTGCTATGTCTCCCCGGGTAGAATCATTCACAGTAAGACCAATGGATCTGTACAGTCACTCATGTAAGAAAAAATATTTTAAAATACATGGTCATTGATTTACAGCTAAGCATCTCTAAGTTCAACAGAACAATGGCCTAACTTGTGAAAAAGAGCTGCAACTTTCTGGGCAATTTTCAAAATAACAAGCTTATAAAGATTAATTGCTGATTTCAGATTCCCACAATTCCTTTGTGAAGAACATCTCAATTATTAACCTAGATAGACATAACTGCACTTCAAGTATCACAACATTCATGTGCTTGCTGCTGCCTCATTTGACAGAACTCTATATAGCTGGGGTTGAGTGTTATCTGTTCTCTTGCCTACTTCACCATCTTGATATGTGATCAACACACTTCAAAAGAAATCACCTGATAGAAACCCAAAGGAGTATGATAGACCAGAATTGTCCAGGATTACATTACATTGTATGCAACACACTTCAAACAGAAAGAGTAAGAAAGTGTGTTATTTCAATTAAAATGGATTTTCTTGAGTTAAATTGAGTTAGTGGACCCTTATGAATGTACATATTCATGGTTTCCACAGAATTTTACAAATTGCACTTGAAACCAGTATGGTACGGTGACTATAATGTGCTGTGAAGTGAGTGTTAAGATTCTGTTATTAGGCCGGGCATGGTGCCGCACGCCTGTAATACCAGCACTTGGGAGGCTGAGGCGGGAGGATTGGTGCGAGTTCGAGACCAGCTTGGGCTACAAAAGTGAACTCAAGGCCAGTCTGAACTGCCTAGCGAGACCTTATCTCAAAAAGACAAAAAAAAAAAAAAAAATCTGTTATTATATGCTATTTTTCCACACACAGATACAGATATGAATGTAGAATTACTTGAACTACCCAAAACATTTTAGTGTCATCTTTTAAAGCAGAGTCCTAAAATGGCAGTGAAAGGCAGAATGTTGCCTCTGAATGTCCTTCTATGGTTGTTGCCGCCATTATCGTCATCCTCATCCTCGTCCTCATCCTCATCCTCATCATTGGAGTTTTTCCTTTTTAATTATTCTAAAGTACTATATATATATTCATAAATATATTCATAAATTAAATAAATATTGTAGTAGTAAAATAATAAAAGTAGTAAATTATAGCAGAAATAAATTCTAATAGTGACTATTAGCCCACACTGACTATCCAGGAATTCTCAACTGAGCTGAATGAATTAGATGAAATTGTGCCATTTTGATTAAGCACTTTATTAGAGGTAATTCATGTATACTGAATATAATCAAATCATAAGTAGTACAAAGTGGACACATTTCCTTATTTAATCTAGACCTGACTTACTCCTGTATGTGCCCATATTTACATATGAATTGATCTATTTATATCTATGTCTATCTATCTATCTATCTATCTATCTATCTATCAGCTATATATCTATTTATCTGGTGTACATCTGGCATATAAAATCAGATATATTTTGCATATAAAATGTATTTTCACATGTATATACTATTATCAATGCAACAGAAATAAAAATTAAGAATGAGATTTAAATTTCATTAATCAACTGGGGGATTCTAACCAAATTGCAGATGTACATGGCAAATACAAATTAAACGAGGAGTTTGCACAAAGCTGTTGCGAGAAACTTTCGCGAGGACATTCTACAGTGTACACCACAACTCACATAAATAACCATACTTTTAACTCACCAATTCTAAGAGTTTAACCTAAGGAATGAAACATGAATAGCTTTACAATTTGTTAGTAACACTTCATTAACATAAGGGAAATTTCGGGAAATAGTCCTAGTTTCTCTGAAGCAGAAATTATTTTACATAGACTACTATGCATACTTAGAAAAAAATATTCTTGGGCTAGGGAGATAGCTCTGTGGCACAAGTGCCTGCCTGGCAAGTGCAAGGTCGTGAGAGTTTGAACCCCAGTCCTGCAAAAAAAAAAAAAAAAAAAAAATTCTTCAGACATTAAAGTTTTATGAAATAACAAATATTCATTAATTTGGGGAAATGACCTTAATATATATTAATGGAAATACACAATAGTTAATTCTAAATTTCATAAATTTTATACTAATATATGTATAGTCGCATACTAGTATTATTTTATATTAAACTACATAGGTATTAGGAACATCCAGGGCACACGACACAATGGAGTGGCATACCAGTAAGACAACAAGGTAAAGTGAAATTAATGATCAATGTGATTGACTTTTTTGTGGCAAAAATCTCTTTCCTGTGGGGACTTCTGCTCCAGAGGAAAGTCTAAATAGATTCAGAGCATACAACCTGAACTTTGGGAAACGTATTGTTTTGCTTTGCTTTCTGCTTTGCAGAGCAGCAGACCTGGCTTCTGTATGGCGATGCACAGCCTCCTCTTTACCTCCCCTGCTCTCATCAGAGCTCCACTCACCTGCCAAGTTTCATAAATGGATGGCCATTACTTAAGGATGCATACTGATTTGCTCCCTTTGCACACCAGGGCTGTGGCTACACCAAGAGAATAAAAACTGTGGAGAACTAAATCTTCCTAATCTAAGCACAAGAAAGCCTGGGGACTCAGTGCAGATCAGGAAACTGGAAATGGCCCTGAGCTGAGAAGGTCAGCTGGCACCAACACGGTGGTTCTTCAAGCGCAGTGGCAGTAGCTTAGTCTCCTTACCTCTGCTGACCCTACTGGGCACCGTGCAGATCCTTAGCATTTTCTCCAAAATGTAGTCTCTCTGACTAATCAGGGAGGAAAACACTATAAGTATTCATGTATGTTAAAGCCATTTCCTCAACACAGGTTGTCAATAATTATGTATTTATTCTTAAAATTAAATCTTTTTGATGCTTGCACATGTGAGTTTCTTTAATTTCACTCAGGAATATGGTCTCTAGGTGTATCCATTTATTGATGAAAACCTGTATATTTATCCCTCAGTGTGCAAACCTGAAAGACAAAATGAAATCTGAAGGTACAGCAGACACTGGCAAAAGGGAATGAGCCTGCTCAGAAGGAAGGAATTACTAAATTGAGAAAGAGAAAAGAAAGAGTGGGGTAAAGAGATTCATCTATGTACAATTTTAGTGTGGATTTCTGCTGGTCTATAGAAAGAAGAAGTTGGTGCTTAATTTGTTATGTCTGCTTCTTTTCAATTATTTTACCTTTTTTCTCTTCTTTATTTCTCATATATTTCTTTCTTCCAATTCTGCATCCATACATCTTGTAATTTGAAAGACTAATTTGAAGATAACACTGTGCAACATAAAAAATACTGTGAAATTTGTATATTTTGTATAGTGAAATTCTGTATCATTTGAAATTTTTGCTTTAATTCTATTTTGTATTTTCTTGAAAAATAAAGCTTAAAAAATTAAATCCTTTCAGGTACTTATTTGTATTTTATGAGAGGGTTGTCTAAATCACTTTTTGTCCTTATTTCATTCTCTTCTTTCCATCTTTCACTCTTAGTTTTTTTATAAATGGACACAACATATCTTATAGAGCTTATTTAATAGTTGATTTATGCTGTAACAATGATAAATGTTAGATATTTTGTGGACTGGCTCACTCTTGGAATTATTAATATGTTTTTCTCATAATTACACTTGGGTTATGGATTCTCAAAGGAATACCACAGAGCAAATGTTTATTTTTATCAAATCAAGGATAAACACTATGAATTATTACTGTGGATATTAATCTTGGTCACCTTGCTGGGCCAGTTTTCCACTGTCAGGATGCTCTTTTACCCCTTCCTGTTCTACTTTGCTTTTCTGTTAAGGACTCACTGTCTGAACACACACGAGGGCTGGTGATATATGCTCCACTTACTTGACAAAGGTATAGCTGCTTAAATTAGTTGGAATTTTTCTGGATGGAATTGTTACTCTTTCTTACTTATATGTTAAATCATTTTTATTTAATTGTGTACGTAAAATTATATTAAATGACTATATTTATTGCTTAAATTATTGCAGACAGCCACTGGTGGCTCTTTCTGTTGGCTCCTAAAGCCCTTGACCATACTCACTCTACATGGATGTTTTTGAGTTTTTTCCTAATTTCTATTACTGGATATCATCTAAGGTGATAGAATTTATTTCCCTTTGTAGTACTACTATCAGATATTCAGTCCAGGAATTCTGGTTATCTGCTTGAAAGCAAGCTTTTGGAAATCAAGATTGGACATGTATCATTACTGGTGCATTGACTATTCAAACATTTCTTTTTGCATTTTTAACTTATCCACCAAAAATAGATGTTAGAAATTAATTACATTTTAAAAAGTATTCTATTAAAGATATTATAATAGTGCAACATATATATGTTGATCTCATTTATAATAGTTATGCATAAATTAGAGCCCTTACATATGTTTATTTGCATTTTATAAAATTCTGTGATGCATATGAACTTCCTGCTATCCTCCCTTCTTTGTTACCGCCTTTATTCTCTACCTTCTTTTCTTTATTCCTTTTGCTTGTTTAAATTTTTACTGGTGGAAAAATGTTTAGACTGTGCTTAGTTCAGAACTGGTCCTTTCTCCAACTATGTTTACGCTATTAAGTCATTTCATTCAGTCAATACTATGTTCATTTCTTCTTCACTTCCCTTTAGTAAAATTGATATTTTTGTTGCTACTCATTCCACATTTGTGAAGTTTGTATTCATTTATAAACTGTAGTTCTTATTTTTTAGAATGTTATTACTAAAAGATACTAGAGAACATATATTTAAATTAAGTACAAGAATCTTGATATCATGTAATAAAATTGGAACTCAGACCTAGGCATTATAGTGCATACCTTAAAATCCAGCTTAAACTCAGCAGCATTGTATGACTTTACCACAGTTTAAATAATAGAATTGATGTCATTTATTCTGGTTCCCTTTCTGAAGGACTTACTTCAATATATAAGTACTTTAAGTAAGTTAAAAATAACCTTTTCCAGGGGTGGCGATGTACATGTGTAATTTCATTTCTCTGGGAGATTGAAGCAGGAGAATCACAAGTTTGAGTATATATTAGAAAACTTAAGGATTTGGTGAGACATTTTGTGTTGTTTATTTTAGTTCTTCTTCTTCTTCTTCTTCTTCTTCTTCTTCTTCTTCTTCTTCTTCTTCTTCTTCTTCTTCTTCTTCTTCTTCTTATCATTATTATTATTTATTTATTTATTTATTTTAGACAAGGTCTCACTATGCAGTTCACGGCACTGAACCGGTTATATAGCGCAGGTTGGCTTTGAGTTCATAGTGATCCTTCTGCCTCAGCCTCCTGAGAACTGGGATAACAGGTGTGTGCCACTATGCTCGGTAATTTAGTGAGATTTGTGGGCCTCAAACATAATTTATTTTGTAGGGCTGGGATTAGCATCACTAAGAAAGCCGTACTTTCAGGGAAGGAGGAAAAGGAGCAGGAAGAGGAGGAGGAGGGGGAAGAGAAAGGAAGAAGACGGAGAAATCTAAAAGAAATATGACAAAAACGTTTTACCTTTGAAAACATTAATCTATAGATATGTACCTGTCTATCATCTGGATTATTCGTTGTTTGCTTTCCATTCAAGACAGAGCCTTGTGTTTTAGTTTTTCCCCCAAGCAATGATTAAAACCAGTGTGATCTTAGCAGTCCTTATGAAAAATTAAATTTACTTTGTTTTACACAGAAATTTTAGTTTCTAAATGAAAAATGAATATCACCAAGACAACACATTGTAATGAAAAGTAACTAATTATTGTTGACTATGTCATTATGCAATTGTATAACTCTGGGTTGGAGATTAGCAGTTAGAAGGAGGATTAACTGATAACATGTGGTAATGCTTAGTGTCAGTGTTAAATCTTGAAAAGAAGGTGCTGAGCTAGGAAAGAAAGTTAACCAGAAATTAGTTTTGGCTTCAAGGATACAGACAAGAAATCTAAGTGCTACATTATTCTATTTTAATGCTGATCCTTGAATAAATTTTAACATCTAGTCCAAACAACTATATATATATATATATATATATATATATATATATATATATATATTCTTAGCGAATCAAAGATTAAAACTTTGTAGCTATTATGATGTCTTCTATAGGAAGCTGTTGAGGTCTGAATATCTGTGGCCCCTGTGACATTAATTCTGTTGAAACTATAATATCTGAAGTGACAGCATTAGGAGGGTTCATCGAGGGATGAGCAGGTCATGTGGCAAGAAGACTCTTGAACAGGGCTTTTGCCCTTATTGAAGACATCCCTGAGAGCATGCACGTGAGAACAGCTGACACCACTTATGAATCGGATAGCAGACATCTGACCCCAGATCCCAGATCTGTGGGTGCTGTGATGCTCTATTTCACAGCTTCTAGACGAGGGATAATTGAACTTACTTGTAATTTATCCCTGCTGAGTTGAAATGATTTTCTAACACCCTCAATGCACTAAGATGACGTCGGACCATACACGTGGTGAGGATACTCTAGAAATTTTGTATTTTTATATGTTTTTTCTAAAAAGAGAACTGATTCCAAAGTTAATATTTTATCAGCATAAAAATAAGGAACATAGATATTCATAGAGTGGCTTATATCTTCATAGATAGTAATTCCATTTGCTATATCAAATCACCTAGACAACTTGCAAAAAACTGTCCAAAGACATTTTTGTCTGCAGCTAGCAATCCCCGGGGCCTTTGCTCAAGTTCCTTTAATCTCACCAGGCAATGAGGTGAAGATACTGAAAAATGAAATAACTATAGCTCTAAACCTGGTGACAGCAAACTTTTGTCTAAAAGGCTGTAATAAAGTTACTTTAGGTCTTGTAGGTCACAGCACCTCTTCTGCAACTGCTTAATCTACTGTTGGCATGAAAGAGCTCATAGATAAGTTATAAAGAAATGCATGTAGCTATGCTCCAAGAAACTATATTTAGGCACTGAAATATGAAATTAAATTTTATATGAACTATAAAACTTTCTCATGTCATGAGACATTATTCTACTTTTGATTTTTAAAGTATCTTTTTAGAATGTGAAAGTATTCCTAGCTTATAAGCTTTCCCTACATGTGAAGGAAAGTGGATTTGCTTGCTCAGCCAGTTGTCTTTGTGGGGCATGGTTTGCTAATCCTTCATGTAAACATTTCAGCCAGCTGCTAACTACTAATTAAACAGTTAATATTCAAAGACCATAATGTCCCTTATACATGCCTTGAAATGGTTGTGTTCTAGGCAAGTGCCCTCACACTGAAATTCCAAAGTATTTTATATTCTTGGAAATATTATATTTTTGAAATAGTGTGCTTTACAGTAATGCCATAAAAACATGACAATTGAGACACCTTCAATGAATGTTATAAATTGCATTTCTTTTGATAATGATGTATTCAACTGTGATAAGAGTTATTTGTGTTTTCCTCTATATAGGTTAAAATTTACACCATAAAAGCAAAGAGAGACAATATCCCAGAGAAGACAAGGCATACAAATATAAGTGTTAGCAAACACAGGGTGAAATCATAGTTTAAAATGAGCTGAAGCCTACTCCCTCCTCTGCCTAGGTTAGGGTTTTACCCCCCAGCTAAGGGGGTGATGACTCTAACAAAACTATTTCTGCATAACGGCAGGGCCAATTGGGAAACTTGAGACTCCATAAACTTGAAGTGGCAGTGAATGTGATGAGGAGATAAAGTTCCTTGGTGAAATCATTTTCCTTAATTTATAGCTTTCTCTTACCTATTTCTTGAGAATTTTCTAGATTGGCCCAATCATCCACATATTGCTAAAGTAAAACTTTTCAGGCAGAATAAAGTATTGATCAGTCTTTAATTCAGTGTAAATGCATAATTTAGAGCTAAAGATTATGAAAAATGAATAAAATGTTTCTAGCTCTTTGAAAATTTAGGTAATGGGAAATATAAAATTTGTTTTTTTAATAAGTTGAAAATACTTTCTAGCCATAAGATCTATTGATGTTATGCATTGATAAAATTTCCTAGTAATTGATAATAGAGCTATCTCTTTGGAAGTCATCATTCATGCATAAATTTTGAAGTCCAAATTATTTATTTGATATTAGTAATTGTAAAGGAAAAAATATTTCAATGATGTCTAGATAGTATGAAGTTATGCTTATTTTAACTCAGATTTATTGCCTAAAATGTACATCCCAAATATCCAGGCCCATTATCTGCAGGATAGTGACATAAACACTAAGTTATTTTATATTGGCTGAAGATTTTCACTTTTAAATTTTATGACTTAACACATGCCTGAGTTTATGTAGTGCAGTTTAAATTTACTTAAATAATGTGTTCTATTGGATATTCATAGGCAAAATGACTGTAATGAAATGTATAGTACTATGACTTAATACAGTAATAGAGTTGAAATCATAATTCCACATTTATCTCTCAGGCTGGTCAGCAGAGGACAGGATGAAAATGCCTACTGAAATGTTTTAATCAGTTGATCCCCCACCCAAATTTGTGATTGGATAAAGTCCAAGAATGACTTTCTTTTATTTTTTCATATTTATCTAATACTAACATAGACTAAATGGACAAAAAAAAAAAAAAAAAAAAAAAAAAAAAAAAAAAAAAAAAAAAAAAAAAAAAAAAAAAAAAAAAAAAACCCTCACTTTTCTATGTGGAAAACCTTAAAATTAAGTATTTTGTCATCCTGAGGTTTTGCTAAGACCTCACATTTGGAAACAAAAACACAAGGTGGTTTCTATCTTTTCCAGACACAATGCAGCACGTTGTTCCACTGGGTCTGTTGGTCTGCCAAAATTCCTTGGCTGAAAGAAGTCTCTGGCTAGCTAACTGTGATATAATAAATGATCTGACCAGATTGTCAATGAATTGAGATCTGACATTAGAACTACTTTGGGAGATGGGGAAATTAGTTATTTCTCTTCATCTCTTGTCACTAGAGCTATGAAAGCTCTGAAACGTATACCACAGAACTCTGGAGAATCAGTTCTACGGCAAGTGGCAGTGTGCTCTCGGTCATCTAAAGCCATAAATCATTTATTTATTTACAAAACTAGTGTCATTAAACACTTAACCTATCTAATATTAAATCTAGTGTGCACATTTCTATGTGACTATGCTTCAGAAAAAAATTAAGGAACCTTGATTTTACTAGCTCCTCCTATAATTTGTTAAAATTTTGATATATGAAATGCTATTTTTCTCCACACTGTAAATTATATTACATGCTATGTGTTACTTTATATTCTACTTTTTATAGCTTCATAATGCAGCATAGGCAATTTACCAAGTCATAAAAATCCTCATAAAGTTTCAATATTTAAAATATTCAATCACATAACAGGGTAATGTTTCACTAGTAATTTAATGTATTTATCTTGCAATATTTTAAGATTATAATATTTAGGATTAAGATGACTTTTTCTAACATTAAATTTGATATATATTAGGGTAAGCAAATTTTAAGTTTTTATTATGATGACCTTGGAGGGAGCACCCTCCAATTTATTAAATCAACAATCCATTGTCATTTTGGTCAACATTGCTCTTTTTAAATTTTGTCGCACTTTAATCATGGCTGCAAAAGACGGACTCTATCTCCAGGATTTGCGCTAGCACGGAATGAAGCAGGCACAGGGCAAGGGAAGGCAGGGCAGCCTCTGCGCATTCCCCCTTTCTCAGACGTTAGCAGTTGAGTCGGCCTTGTGCTCTGTCCAGCAGGACGCTTCTGAAGTGATAGCTAGTGCACAGCCAGAGGTACGAGGATGGCTTCAGACCATAAGTTCAAAACCATTCTGGGAAGCAAAATGAGACCCAGTCCTCAATAATTATTCCATTGATTTAATTTAAATTTTGTTTCATAAGTCTGAATGATTCTAAATTCCTCATTGATTGTGCCTTTTCATATAAAAAGTCCCTCATATTTTACATACGGACTTACTGATATGTACTCTACTGGAATACTCTAACTACTTTTATGTTTTGTTCAAAGTAAGATCTCAAGTGCTGGCCTGAAAGCTCAGTGGACTAAAGCACCTGCTTAGGCAGAGTGTAGAGGCCAGGGTTGGATCCCAGGCCTGCCACGTTGGCCCTGCTCCTAGGATGTGGTGAGGCAGTGATTGAGATTAGATATGGCGGTGCACATCTGTAATTCTAATGCTTGGGAGACTAAAAAGAAAGATGATCGGTACGAGAAGATTTACATAGTGAAACCGGTGGACCCTATAGATCGTGTCTTGAACGATTTCTTTTTAGTGTAGTCTCTCAGCATAATAACCATACCAATCGGGTAACATAGAAAACTGGTTAAAAACGAAGTTGCTTATCGTAAAGTATTTAGTCCTTATAACAATACTAAAATGTAGGTATGTTTAATATTCCCACTTAACAGATGAGGAAACTAAGATATTAAAAGTTAGTTTATTTCGTGTTGAAGAGCTAGTAGTGGATGAGAGCTTTTAAGGTGAGGCAGCTATCTCCGAAGGTTTCCTTTTATAGTGTAATTATTATGTAAGCATGTCTCACATCATTGGTATCAATTTTGTTTTGCTTTTTTCTTCTTTTTGAATCATATTTTTATTTACTATTGGCATTTACAGATATAAACTCTTCCATGAAAATTTATTCCCTATTGGATCAGAAGTATCCTTCAAAGAAAATTGTCTGCAACAAAATTTTCATAAAGGGTACCAACTTTGTTAAGTCTTTGTTACCTATGCCCTCTAGCACCAGGGAATATCTATGATTTTTGATAATTTTTTGCCATCATGTACTTATGCTGTCTATATCTTTATTGCCCGGTAAGTCCATACAGAAGAGAAAATTATACTTACTCATCAGTGTGACCAAAGTGATGCACAAGGGCTCAGTAAATGTTGAAAAAATCTCTAAACAATAATGGCAGAGCAAATTTGAGAAAATAAATTCAGAGTGGATTTCCACAATCTCTATCTCTGTGACCCTAAACAAAATACTAATCATGTAATTCCTGTGTTAAGTCAATTGTTTTGGTAACATTCTTGTATTTTCTTATAAATGAAGGTGATTCAGAAATACATCTTGTTCCTATAATGTCTTAAAGCTCTTTTGTGGGGATGGGGAGATAGCTCTGTGGCACAAGTGCCTGTCTGGCAAGAGCAAGCTCATGAGTTCGAACCCCAGTCTCACAAAAAAATAAAAATAAAAATAAATAGATATATAAATAAATATAAAAAAGCTCTTTTGTGAATCTTAGTTTTCTACACAAATGATTTCATTCACAATATAACAAAACACAACTGAATTTCCAGAGTAGGGTTCATGGTGAGCTTTCTAGAGTTTAAAAGGAAGCAGAAGGTATATTTCCTTCTCAAAGGATAATGTAATATGGAAGTTGGCTCCAACTCACACAGGAAAAGCTTTCATATACATAAAAGGATAGAGGTATTTATATCCTATTATCAAGATGTCAAGACACACACAGGTGCAAGAATATCTGAAGTAATGGATGCAGATGGATTCATTTTGACAAATTTTCTCAAAGTTCAATCATGTAGAAACTTGAAAGAGGGAGATGTGGTTTTATGGATTTAGGGAACATACATAAACCAGAAGTAGAGTGAAAACATACCACCACATGGAATGCCATGTAAATAATTGCTTCAAATGCTTTCTTTCTTTACTCTTTACTATTAATAAAAAGTCTGAAGGTTGTATTTAGCACCTTAACCAACTATTACTGGAATCACTAAAAAGTTTAATTTCATTGTCAAATAGGCAAGGCGTGGGCTTTCCTTTTTTTATTGCTATACTATGTTTGTATTTTCCTTACCACTGTCCCACATGTCTTTCTACCTCTGTGGACTTGAGATTTCTTTTTTTTTTTTTTTTTTTGTCTTTTTGAGACAGGGTCTTGCTATGCTGTTGAGGCTGGTCCTGCGCTCACTTTTGTAGCCCAGGGTGGTCTCGAACTCGCACCAACCCTCCTGCCTCAACCTCCCGAGTGCTGGGATTACAGGCGTGAGCCACCGCGCCTGGCTTGAGATTTCTTTCTTCTTTTATTTTCTGTTTCTTCTAATCTCTGCAGCATTCTTTGGATGTATGTTCTGTGGAGAACAGCACTGGGAATTCTTAAAAACCACTGCTTGTACTTCCAGTACTTTATTAATTCTTCTCATTTTAACATCTTTGTAATATCAGAAAATGGAGCTCAATACTCTAAATTATATGTATTTTTTCAACATATATTAATTTTAGTAAATATAGACTTGTATAAATATGAAGCACCTACCCATTCACTCTTTTGCATTATAGAACTAATTGTGTATGCTTATCATATAAAATAATATGTTTTATATGCCAGGAAAGAATAAATTGAAAGAGAATTGATGATTAGTTTCAAGATATGGTTGCTATTTTGTCAGAATTTTGGATCTTAGTCTTTCCCGTGGGACCACTATAAACTCAATTTGAATAAATCACAATCTGCCCTAAAAACTCCCGATTTCCTGTTTAGCTGAGAAGTTTCATTTATAAGCTCCTCCTAAAGAATTATCTTCAACTTGAGTAAAACAGTGAGGTACATCACCTAACACTAAAAGTATTAATTTTCTGAGTTGAAACATTAAGATTATATCTTTAGTTCCCATCTTTACAGAGTATCATAATGTCACTGAATAAGAAATACAAAATTAATGAAGTAAGCTGATACACCTTGCAGCAATGAAAAGAGAAACGGCAAAACAAGAAACAAACAAACAAAGGAAGCCTACCTTGCCGAGTTTTCAGCTGGTATTATTTTGTCTATTGTAGAAAATCTATCTATTCACACAGATTTGCAGGATAACTCAGGAAACAAGATGTGCTTGAGTAATACAAGAAATACCTTGAAATGTGAAGATTAAATATGAAAGAATAAAAATAATATTTGATTAAATAAACCATTCAAAATGGAGGGATGTCTGTAAACAATTTAGTTAGCAAACAGAAGCAGGGGGCAAAACTTCATATTCCATGTAGAGCTCTGGATCAGGTGATGAACAAGCCATTGGAGATTGTCTGCCCATCGTGGAATGAATTCAGTTCTGACCTGTTGAACTATATATATGCACTGATCGCAGTTCACCCAACTTAATGAAGAAAGCACTGCTCAATGTTTAAGACAAACCTATATATACAGTGGGTGATCTCAATGCTCCGGTGTCAAAGGGAGCCAGATCAGCTCCCTTATAAATATCAGCTGGACTAGTTTTGCACAAATGCACCTTATTGTCGGTTCAGAATGTCCCACAAAAGAAAAACACAATGCACATTCTTCCTAAGGCACATGGAACTTTTTCCAAACTAGAACACATAGAACCCTAAAGATTGCGTAAGTAAATGCAAAACTACCAAAATTTTGCTATGAATCAAGGCAATAAAACTAAAAAGTAATGGTAAAAGAGACCACAGACTTTGTGCAAGTATGTCAAAATTAGACACTCTTGAATAATCAAAGGTCACAGTAGAAATTAGGGAAGAACTTGGACATTAAATGATAATGTCAGTGCAACACACTAGAACTTATGAGATGCAATAAAAGCTGTCATAACAGGATAGTTTATAGCTGTGAATGCCCAAGTTAGAAAAATAGAATAAATCCAAGCAAATAACCTAAGGATACACCTCAAGATCTTAGAGAATCAAATAGTGTTTAACATATTTGTCTCCATCTTGTTTCCTGAACAACTACTATGAAGACAGCAATGCACATTGTATTGATTATTGTGGCTGTTCTAGTGACATGTTTTGAAACTGTCTCATTACTTTTCTTTCTTATTGAAATTAATAAAATAAAAAAATTGAAAAGGAAATCCAAATTTAAAGGTTATACAAGGAAGAACATTATGAAGATCACAGTAGAAATGAATGACTTTGAGACAAGAAATATACAGTCTCCATGAATTGAAGAACTGTTTTTGAAAGAATAAACAAAATTGAACCTTAACAACAACAACAATAATAACAAATGTCCCTTGTACCACTTTGGGTGCCTCTTCTGATCTTAACTATATTTTTTCTTTCTGGTCCTCAAGTGCATGAAGTTTGTCTAGCCTTTCCCCATAATTCAGAAAACTGTTTAAATATCATGACTTGTGAACTATCTCCCAGTGAATATTTTTATTTCTTTAATGTTTATTATTTTAAAACAAAGTTTATATATAAGGCACTTCTGTATTCACAACACAACTGAAAGTCAAGAGTTTTCCTATATTTTCATCTTCCCCTGGAGCACCCACAGCCTCTCCAGCTATAAACATAGCGCGAACAAGTGGTACATTTGTTATAACCCAATTACACTGACACATTATTATTGTCACCAAAAGTCCACAGTCACCTAGAACTCACTCTTGGTAGTGTACAGTGTATGAATTTGGAGAAATGTATGAAGTTGGGTATTCACTAAAATAATCTGCATACTGGCCATCTTTTTTTCTTGTGAAAGAAGGCATTCATGACACTGTTTGTGGTCTTTGTTGATATGTCTGTCCCTGTATGTAGTGTGATTGGAATTATATCGTGTATTCCTATTTGGGTTGATTTTTCTTATTTGATAATAAAATTTTCGGTTTGATTTTATACATAACTTTATAGTATATGTGCTGCTGAAGCGAGCAGCATACATAAATTTTTGTGGAATCTTTTTTCACTACTAATATGAACAAAGGCTTTCTATATATTTTTCTATGACTTGATAACTAATTGTTCTAATGCTGAAGAATATCCATAAATTAACAATGTATGAACCTACTGGAGTATATTTTGGATGTTTTTGAGACAGAACATTCTTAATGTGCAAATTTTTATGTAGCTCTAACTTATTAAATCCTTCTGAGGGGCCGGGGAGATAGCTCTGTGGCACAAGTGCCTGACTGGCAAGTACAAGGTTGGGAGTTCGAACCCTGGTCCCACAAAAAAAAAAAAAAAAAAAAAAAAAAAAAAAAAAAAAAAAAAAAAAAAAAAAAAAAAAAAATCTGTGGACATAACATTAGCTGGGTGTGGTGGTGGTGCATGCCTGTAATTCCAGCACTTGGAAGGCTGAGGCAGGAGGATCAGTGGGAGTTTGAGACCAGACTGGGCTACAAAAAATGAGTTCAAGGCCAGCTTGAACTGCATAGCGAGACCCTCTTTCAAAAAGACAATAAATAAATAAATAGATAGATAGATAGATAGATAGATAGATAGATAGATAGATAGATAAATAAATATTTAAAAAAATCTTTCTGGTAACTATTAAGGTACATTATTTCTAATGATAAGGCAAGAAAAAAATTTACTCTTACTTGAAAGTAGCAAAGAATACTCCAATGGGAGTTTGTTTCTGTACATTCCCACCAACAGTACAGGAGGTTGTCTGTGACATCATTACTACTGCTTGGGGCTTTACATTTTTGCCATTCTACACAGTCATAACTCATGGTTTTTATTTGCAGTTATACAATATACTTTATTGTGTATTTTCTGTCCATATATCTTATCTGCTGAGATATTTGTTCATGATATTTGCCCATTTTAGACATTTGATTTTTTTTTCCAATTCTTTTATTGTTTAAATTTAACAATGGTTATATTACATATTTTCATCATCGGATCAGTTTAGGTTAATACATATAGGTATATAAGATTGATCAAACAACTAAACATTAACCTTTCTAAATCCACATTACTTTTTTTTTTTCTTTTCCCCCTTTTTTTCTTTGAAAGTTGACATATTGCATATTGTCCTCACAATCACTCTATAGAGTGCAGTGTGTGGGCATGACCC